>JARPMJ010004725.1:0-72139 GCA_033366665.1 Phoxinus dragarum
AAATAAACTGCTGTTATATTCATGATCTCATATCTATTACTGAGTAAACATGAATCAAACAGTTGCTATAATAGATTAATCACATTCACATCCCTTATGTGCACATTAATAATATTGTATATTCATACAGAACTCTGGGTAACACTTTACAATGAGGTTTCATTAGTTAACATTATTTAACTTTAGAACTAAGAATAAATAATACTTCTACAGCATTTATTAATCTTAGTTAATGCTAATTTCAACATTTACTAATACATTATTACAGAGGCGTAGGTTTGATTTTGAGATTGGTGGGGACATTCCTGGAAGCTGAAGATTCAGGAAATTAATAGTATAACAAATAATGACAAGGAGGCAGTTTGGCTGACTTATTAACTTTACTCCGCTTATAGTGTAATGCAATAATTAATTATGTAATGTTACAGGTAATAAATCTCACTATACTAACATGTCAACATCATGTCAAAACTTGACCTCACCTGTGACCCTGCCTCTCCACTTGCCTCTCTTTCTGAGCAACTACCTAGCAGGACTGTTTCTGTCACCATGGCAAAACAACAGATTGACGAAATTAACAGGGAGAGAAAACTTAGAAAAAAAATGTTTTACAATTGTTGATGACTCTACACTTTAGCAATTGAGAAAATATTTTAAATGAATTACTTGTATTTGTTTTAAAGTAGCTCCTAATGTCTACCTTTCTTTTTTTAGCTGCCATCCTGACTCAAAAAAAAAAAAAAAAAGCCTAATTGACAAACACATTTGTTTCACTATATTAGTAAGCTCAGGACATTACAGACTTCCACTTTTTGTATCAAGTTCAAAATTCATGTTTTGCACAAGTTTCTGTAAGGGTTGTGTAAAATATGAATTTTGAACTTGATACAAAAAGTGGAAGTCTGTAATGTCCTGAGCTTACTAATATAGTGAAATCCTTGTGGACAAGGATTTGTCAGATTTATAAATCTTTTTAAATAGCAAGCACATATAAAATAGTTGTCATGATCTTTTAGTGTAAGTGCCCATCACAAAGTGTACACACACACACACACACACGCACACATTTTTTGTAGGCCTACTGTACAAACTGTATAAAAAAGTCTACACGAACCCTACCCATCACAGAAAACTTTTTTGCATTTTTACATTTTCAAAAACATCAGTTAGATCATTTATAAGCTATTTTCCTCATGTGAATCCAAAAATCCTTCAAATAATTTCAAATATTGCCATCGTTGTGGGGCATTTTACCCCCACAAGGGTTTACCAGGACATACAGAGACAGAAAGACATACAGAGACAGAAAGGCACACGCACACACACACGCACACACACACACAAAACACCCAACCCCACACACACACAGTTTGGGTTGGCCTCTTATCCCGCGATTGTCATACATTGAAAAAAAAACTGCACTGTCCCAGAATCAATATTTGACGCGATTATTTTTGTTCACAGAGCTGTTGATTTCTTTCTCCCTCACTTACCGCATCTAGGTTTCGGAGGAATTTTGCCGCATCTCACAACCGAATTAAGCTACAGCCTCTCACAAGTTAGAAAGAAAAAGCACAGCCAATCGGATTAGCAATGTGGGTTCGCGAGGCGGGACTTCTACGAGATCTATTAACCAATTGTTGTGTACCAGGAATTGCGCTTTTTTCACAGAACGCTCTTGTAAGAGTGGTTTTATACATATATTTTAATTTAGATATAAAGTTCGTTTTATATAAATATATATTGCAAGGGACAAATCAGTGGTCATTGGATATTGGTAGGGACACGTCCCCTAGCGTCCCTACTAAATTCTACGCCCCTGCATTATTAAAACCAGAAGTATTTGTTATCATTAGTCAATCCAACAACAAGTGTTCTTGTATTATATATACCTCATGTTTTAGGCAGGCCTTCTTTGATTCTGTTGCCTAAGTCTTCTGTTTTCTAATTCCAGATCTTGAAATCTTGCTGTCAGATCTTCAATATGGACATCAACAGGACTGGTTTTGACAGGATTGTTATTAATCTCCTGCAAATTGTTTGGAAACTCACGACAGAATATTTCCAGATATTCAAATTTTCCACTGACATTAATCACATCTCGGACTGGCTCTGTAACTCGTCTGTGAGTCCACTGAACAGTGAGTTTTGTATATTGGTTTCTGATGATTATCATCCACCAGATGGGATCTCTTTTAGGTCTGAAGAGAAAACCTTGTAGATTTTCCATAATTGTTGGATATACTGGTTTATACACTCCGAAGAGAACATCTGGATTTCCATCCAGCTGATTATTTCTGTATTTTTTTTTCGTCTATTGTCATTCCACATTGCAGCATCCTCTTCTCCATAGATGTCTCTGAACCCGTCCCTGACCTCGTCCCCCACTGATAAGTGTCTTCCCATCTCTAGTCTGTGTTGGTGTGTGAGGATTGTGAAGCTCCTGTTTAAACCTCTTGTTAACCAGCTCACGCTTATAAACTCTAGAGATTGCACAAATCTCTCAGGTTACACATGTATCCATGATGCCTGCTTCTGAATAATCACATCCACTGGAGGTCTGAAGAGCAAAACATGCAGACGGGCTCGTCTATAAACTCTGAAGAGAACATCTGGATGTTTCTGAGTCTCCTTTCAGTCATGCTTCTAACATCCGATCCTTCATATATGTCTCTGCCATTTCTGCTTCTCCCTTATGAAATATGATCTTCTCCATCACAAGACGAAGGGAAGAAGGAACTTGTTTAGCGGACGCCCAGCACAGATTTGCCAAGATGAAAATAAATTCAAATGTTTGTTTTTTCCAGAAAGGTTTAGTCACATGACTCTCTATCCAAATCTCAGTTCTCAGTAAACAAACCTCAAAACACAAAGGTCAAAGTGTCATCAATCAGATTTTGTGTATGTAGCAACATTATAGTCAAATACAAAGATGTGTTTAGACAGGACAACAGAGAAGAGAAAGAGAGAACAGAGAGATCAGGAGAAACTAAAAAGAGAAAATGGACAAAATAAATCACATTTGTGTTCATGTCACTTATAAACAACACAAAGACAAAAACAGGCAGTTTTAACTTAAACCCCCCACATTCATTCCAATACATTCCTATTAATAACATTAGGTCACATACGCTTTTTTTTGTTCAAGTTTATTCAATTCTAGCTTTTTATTTTGGCATTTATCTATCACTAAAAGTTCATTAAAATGTCAGGTTGAAATAAATCAGGTCTGAGGAAGGGCCGTGAAAGGCCCGAAACGTTACACTAATATATGTATGTAAATGGGAGCTTTGTCGGTGTGCGGATCTTTACTTTGTTACTTGTATTACATTTGATCCAGCACCCGTACTGAACTTGAATGTGCGTGATTAAACATATTAAATAAATGATGAGCAAAGGATCATAACGCAGAAGTTTAGGTTTTATTTTAAAAATAAGAAAACAATTAAAGCTGCAAGCAGCATTTGTCGGTGTTCAAGCAGTTAAGGCCTTTGAGCACATTTAAGCATTTAAGACATTAAGTTTTATTTAGCAAGCATTTAACCACTGACATCATAGATGGAAAAGACTACGTTTTAGCATGATTTACCATGATATACCATATTTTAGTGTGATTTTTCATGATTTACCATGTTCCAGTATGATTTACCATGAATCTAGCATGATTTACTATAGTTTACCATGATATACCAAGTTCTAGTATGATTCACCATGATTTACCCTGTTTTAGCATGGTTTACAACAATTGAACACATTCTATTATGATTTAACGATTCTAGCATGATTTACCATAGTTTACCATGATTTATCTTAGTTTACCTTGATTTACCATGTTACAGGATGATTTACCATGATATACCACATTCTAGAATGATTTACCAGGATTCTAGCATGATTTACCCTATTTACTATGATTTACCATGTTTCTAGAGTTATTTACCACAATTTACCACGTTGCTAGCAATAATGTGAAGCATCAGAACAAATGAACTGATAAACTCTGACAAAATATGATTGTGTTATAATAGTAATCGTTATGTAAGGGATTTTTTATTGTCTAAATATATACATGTAAAATGAAAGTGAGCCAATAAGTGGTCTTCTACTGCCCTCTGCTGGACATTCTACTTATTAATAGTCTTTTAACATGTACTTTTACAAGTCTTGATTTTTACCAGTATTTTGCACTAAACCAAACCAGTTTTTCCATGTTAACTCCATTATGCATGCTTACACACATTACACGTCCATCAAAATAACAAAGATATAGCTTTAAGCATTTGTTTGTTAGTCAATGCTGAAAGCTGATAAAAAGATTACAAATATAATCCTGCTGCTCTCTCTAGTGGACAACAGTGTTATTGCAGCCTCCATCTTACAGTTGAAGTGAATGAATGAATGGAAATTTGGTTTTTCACTTATATTTCGGGAACGAGAAGGCAAATAAATCTGAAAATCGGAGCTTAGATAGTGCTTGAGGGGCCCTGTGTAATGAGACCATCCTGGTGTTGGTGGGCGATTGGGGCCGGGAGTTATTCCCGTTCAAATGCAATCCTTTTTTGGCTTATATCTCGGGAATGCCCGGGCCAAATCCATCAAGCTATTCCACAAGGATTGGGGTGGTCTGGTTCGGGAGTTACAGCCGTTCAAATTCGGAGGTCTCGAGAATTCGACATTCGCGGGGGGGCGTTCCTGAGCTCCGCGACAATAGATTTCGATTAAGAGCCTGGAGAGGACCTTACCATCAAAATTTGAGCGCGCAACGACTTTTCGTTTTCGAGTTATGAGTGAATTTGTACTGCGGGGGGCGTGGCCTAAATGGCGGCCTCCGTTTCACTTTCACTTCCACAATTCCCATTTCTCAGTGTGATACAATTGTCAATATTAATACTCCAATAGATGGATTTTGTCAAAATGTGATTGTAAATGTTAAAATAGTGATTTTATAAAGTCTAGATATGAATTATAGAACAATATTAGTGAGTAGTATGACCAAGTGACCAGAAGGGGGCAGTATTAAACCACTTATGTCAATATGACTAGTTTGCAAAAGTAGCTTTTTAACATAATAGCAAATATTTAATGGACAATTTTATTGACAGTAGTGGTTCTTGAGGCAAAGTTGTTCAGTATGAGGAGATCTATCAAAATATATGCATACTATGTGGATGTTTTTAACACCACGTGATTACAGAGATGGAAAATACCATTTACAGCCAATACAGGCAAGTCACCATAGGGAATACATGGTTTTCAAAGCTTTTTAACAGTTATAGCGCCACATATGGTCCGATCTCCATGAAACTCGGCGTGCTTCTTCAGCATGTTATGACACATATGCCTACCAATTTCTGTGAAGTTTTGAGTTTTTGTTTAGGATTTATAGGCTTTTGAGTGTATTTTGCCACGCCCATTTTCTAAATGACTCGTTATACTCATATGAAAATTGCAAAAGTTGAACTTTTTTCGATAATTATTGATCTAGAGAGTCCAGAGAATTGTCCTAGACTGGTTTGGTTCTAATTGGGCGAAAAAACAGGGACTAGTTCGCACAAGTAGGTTTTGGACAAAATTGGCCATAACTTTTTTTTTTTGGTCCAAATCGAATTTGGAGATATACATATTGACCGTCTTGAGCCAAGGATTTGGAAAGAAATTGTGATCCTAGCCCAAAAGACCTAGGAGTTATGGGCAATTTAGTCTTTTTGTTGCTCTAGCGCCACCTATGGGCCAATCTGGCTCATAATTTGATAACCTCTCCTCGATTTTTGTACTACCTACTGGCAAAGTTTCAAGTCTCCAGCACTTACGGTTTGGGCTGCACGATGCGTTTTACAGGAGAATAATAATAATAAAAACCGGTACAATTACAATAGGTTTTCAGCACTTCGTGCTTGAACACCTAATAACATAACAATATATATATATATTATTAACGTTTGTAATGTGTGCCCTCATACGGCTCCTGTCACGTGTGTTTTTCTTCCACATATTAAAATTAACCTGTAATCATTCACGAAAATGGCTGTGCCAACAGGTTATGGCCCCAGGAGAGAAGCAGGGAACAGATGGAGTGGATTTGTATTTCGACGGAGATGAAAAGAACTATGATGTTTGGGAGACAAAATTTCTGTCACTTGTGTTTGCTAGGCCTAAAGGACACAATGTTATCAGAGCCTCACTGAAGAGTGACGGATCACGTGCGCTCCACTGACTTCACTCCAATTGGTTGTGTCGCACCCGAAAGTCGCTCTTAATTTGCATAAAGTTGAACAGATCTCAACTTTGATCTTTTGTTGCATCGCTGGACCCATCCAGCTGGAAATCGCCCGCTCTCCATTGAAATGAATGGTATCGTGTCGCTTTGTCGCTTGTAGTGTGAACGCAGCTTAAAGCCGGGTTCACACTGTGCAATTTTGGCTACAATTTGGCCGTCTGAGACATTTGACCTCCAATAAATTAAGACAGTGTCAGAAGATTTGACTCCCAGTCCTGCAAGTGTGACTCTCCTACGACGACCGTCAAATTTTCTTCGTTTTTCAATACAAGCCATGACCAAAATGAACGTTAGAGATTTCTTTGTAGCCACCATTTCAATCCCGCGTGTAACGGAGCTCACAGTCACAGAACATGTCATTGATTGATGATGTAAAACAAGTTTTCTGTGCATCCGTTTTTAACACGTCTTAACTGTCGTACAGTCTGACATTAAAGACAACTGAGATTGTAGAGTGTGACATGACTTACAGCAATGATCATGTTCGTACAGTCTGACAAGCAACAATCGTAAAGGACTATTATAAACTATTATGTGCACCTGGCTTAATATTAACAGACTCGGACATTACGTGCTATAACTGCGATCAAAGGCGGCACAAAGCCTGTGTTTGCCCGACTTAAAATCACAAAAGACTGTGGAGCAATTGCTGTAATAGCTTGATGCACAAAGATGAAACTTCCAGACTGAGCCGGCTCAAGCCTTTATGGGGCCCTAAGCAGAATTTTATTTGGGGGCCCATGGTGTCACCAACATGATTGACTATTGATGGACCGCATTCATTTCCATAGTATTTTTTTTTTCCTACTATGGAAGTCAATGGGGTACATCAACTGTTTGGTTAACGACATTCTTCAAATATATTATTTCGTGTTCAGCAGAAGAAAGAAATTGATACATGGAGAGTGAGTAAATAATGACAGAATTTTCATTTTTGGGTGAACTATCCCTTTAACTATCCATGTTTATAGGCTGCTGTCCCTTAAAGATCTGCACGCTTCTAACACATTGGCAGATGCAACTGATCATTTTCACTTTAGACATAACCAACTGAATTTATGTAAACCTTGTGTGTATTTGACAGTATTAGCACAATCAGTGACGCTATTTAGATAAAGTCCAGTAATCGGGTGCCGGTTGACAGGTTTTTAGTGCACGAGCTCGGTGTGTACGCGACTAAGCGCTCAAAAAAAAAAAAGCATGTCAAAACAGCACGCAAATGAAATGTTTAAAACGGCAAGGCTTTAAAACAAATGCAAAAAATACACTATGTAACTCTACCGCTGCGTTAACATGTGATGCAAATGTATGTCGAGTTACAGGTCACGGTCGCAGGGTCTATGGTCAAACGATAGTTTGGGGGCCCCCTAGTGGCGGCAGGGCCCTAAGCAGCCGCTTAGTTCGCTTATTGGGAGAGCCAGCTCTGACCAGACACAAAAAGAGAGACAACGTTAAACAAGCCGCTGATAAAGAGGACAACGACGGACACACATTTGTCTTTAGAGCGAGTGACTGCCAATTCTACAGTGTGCAATGAAAGGGACTAATGGTTGACACTGGTGCAACCGCACATTGTTACGGACATTGAAAAAATCTAAAAGTTTGATGACAAATTCCAGCTGGAGAAACACTACATTTTAGTTATCTGACGGGACCAGAGCGAGCATAGTGCCGCTGAAAAGAGGAGATGCGGAGGTGTGTTTGATTGACATCGAGGGACATTTTTGTACATCCCATCGCACCCACAGGACATCTTCTCTGTTAAAGCTGCAACAAAGAATTGTAAGACTTGAGAAATTAGAAAATGCCGGGCAGTTAGTTGAGGAACGACCACTCCCTGAGAAGGACCTTTCTGTCATACCACGGTCTGTCCAGCAGAGGGAGACTGAGAGCACAAGACCTTCCACATCTTCATCCTAATTCACTGATCATTATTGGTTCAATGAAATCACATGTGCCTAGCTAGTTAGAGTGTTAACATAGGTGTATATTTAAAGACTAGCAGTTGCCTGTATCTTAGCTCAGTCTTGAAGTTATTTTGCCTATGCATTTGTGTTTTCCCATTTGGTCTACTCTTTTGCCTACATCATCCAGTGTGGATTTGTACCTTGCTCAACCCAGCACTAATGCTGATACCTTTGTGTTTGCTCAGGAAGAATACTATTAAAGACTATCTGTTTTTTCCCTCTAAACCTGCCTCTTGTGATATCTGCCAGTTGGGTCCACACTGCCCCATAGAACAGTGGTTAGAACCATGGGTTTCCAGCAACACACTCTGGGTTCGAGTCCCGGACTTGACACTTTCTGGAAATTAACATTTCAACTCTCTCTTGTGAAACTAGCATCACCATTCGAAACGCAAGCCTTACCATAAGCAATCCAAATCTAGATATTTTTCCCTTGACCCCCCATTCCCCCGTTCCCTCTCTCTCTCACGCTGAGATCGCCTGAAATGAACCCAAAAATCGATGTGGTTTAATGTGAACAATTATCATACAGTATTTTACATGTTTGGTATCATTTGAAATGTCTCAGTGCGACTGGTACATATGTCTCATTCCCAAAGAAGTAAACCAAAAGGTAATAAGTTATTAAGAGTTTTAGGGATAACTTGTACCCAAAGGAAGGTGTGTCTTCCAGGTAAATTGCATTCTTCTCCCAAAAGATGTAAACTCTGAATGCAAATTCCCATTGTTAGCAAATGTTTCCATGTGAAAGAAGTGTCTGTCTATATAATGAAATGCAACAAGAGGCTCGGGGTGATTCTGTAACCCAGACCAGCCCGTGATGCTGAGTTTATGCAAAACACTTCGTATCATGTATTTATAATGTCAAAGTTTCCATCTTCTCTCTTTATTCCAGAGCATTTGATGTTTTGTATCTATTATCTTTGAGCTGATCATGAAATTATTTTCAGTAAAGAGTTAAAAGAATGGTCAAACATTCGCTCACATTTAATGTTGCACAGATATCATTAAAACCTTTTCATTTATGGAGTCAGATGAAATAACGAGGTAATACATATGAAAACATGTATTGCATTTAATTTGACCTTCACCCGCTGATCGGATGCCTCCATTGGGCCGATGTAGTCGGGCTTACAAAATTAATCTTCGATCGACTTCCAACAAGGACGTGATGAACTCATTCACAAGAGCGGTTATAAATTTCACATTCAAGAATACAACAAACTGTACAATCTGAACACTGTCAATGAGGACAATGATAGTTGTCGGCATGAGATCCTCGGCCACTGCATTTATGAGGATGTTTCCAAATGGCAGAATGTAATTGAGGGAATGAAAATCAAGGGAAAAATGTATTAACCAACTGTGAGGTTTACACACAAGGTAAATGTTTTCTGAGTCGAAACAGGGAACCTGATAAACGAGCTAAGGCTGCACAGATAATGATTTCCATGGGGAAAGATATGTATCCGCACAGTCAAAAGAAAATGTGACTGATCAGACCCCAGAAAAGAGTCATAAACCTCAAAATGAGACTAAAAGTCAGGGTTGGTGCTCAGAAAGAGGGAGTTGATCACAGTACACGTTACCCTAAGAGAACCAGAAGAGCTCCATATTTGTCCGATTATGTTTCTGATGTTGAATGTGATGAACATATTATGACCAATGTGGACAGTTCTGTTACATAGTGTGACGTACCACACACATTCAAGGATGCTATGAGTCCCAGTGAGTCACAGATGTGGACTAAGGCCATGAAAGATGAAATGGATTCCCTTAAAAAAAAAAGTAAACATTTACTCTACACTACCTGAAGGTAAACATGCAGTGGGGGGTAGATGGGTCTATGCTGTCAAAAACAATGCAGATGAGATTGAGGCATACAAGGCCAGATATTTATCAGAAAGCTATAGTCATGTGATGGGTGTAGATTACAAAGAGACTTTCTCCCCAAAAGCAAATATCACTTCAGTGCGTGCCTTAATGCAAATGACGGCACAATATGATCTTTACCTACACAAGGTGGAAGTAAAAACAGCCTATTTGCATGCTCCAATATTTGCATGCTCCCAATATGTGCATGCTCCAATACTCCCAAGGAGTAATATGTTCATGTTTGCGAACACTGGTTACAAGTCTTGCAGTATCAAGTGTAAAAACAATATACTTAGTTTTATTTACATTTAAAACTAATTTCAGTTTTAGCAAAGTAAGCTGAAAAGTATAAAAAGAATCCTTAAGAATTTCAATAGCCTGAGACACAGTGGATGCAGTGGAATAAATTGTATCGTCAGCATAAATATGTAGCTTTGCCGATTGTATTCCCTGCCCCAATTCATTAATAAAAATAGAACAAAGAAGGGGCGCCAGTAAAGAACCTTTGTGGGACACCCTTCCTGACTGTTACCATTAATGAAGTGTAATTATCTACAGCAACACATTGAGTTCTATCCAATAAATAGTTTTTTAACCAACCCACGGCCAAATTACCGAGGCCTATACTTTTAAGCCTCTGTAACAGTAAGGCATGATCCACTAAGTCAAACCGCTTTTGTCAAATCAACAAATAAGGCCGCACGCACAGTGCTGTCTCTTATCGAGAGCAGTGATTAAATCATTAGTAACTAGTGTAGTAGCTGTTATCGTACTATGACCCGCTCTAAATCCTGACTGAAATGAGTTTAAAATATTATGACTAAGTAGATATTCTTTCATTTGATCATTTATAATAGATTCAAAAACTTTTGCTAAAACCGTTAATTTAGAAATAGGACGATAATTATTCAAATTGGAAGGATCGCCTCCTTTTAATAATGGCATAACCATAGCCGATTTCCAAGATAGCAAAATTACATTAGTGGATAGACTCAAATAAAAAAAATCGATGCAATAGGTTCGGAAATAATATCTGCAGACATTATAGTATATCTTGCAAGACCAAGCACAATGAAGGATCCAGGAAAGATTCTGCTGGAGGGTAAGCATGAATTTGATCAATAGGCCTAGTGGTCAATGATTTTTATTGTTTCACGCAAGTGTAGGGACACACCTAGATTTACTGGTATAGGCTACACAAGCTAGTGAGGATTTAATCCTAATTCTGACATGACAGCAAAAGGCTACCTGGCCACTTCGATACCAGGGGCTCTTCAGGACCTGCGAGAAGTACCAGCTCTCACCACAATATATATATATATTTATATTAGTAAATGGCCGATCGTTTCGCTGGATAAGACCCTTATTTCTCGCCTGGGATCGTGTCGAGACTTTGAAGCTGCATTGAGACGGACATTTGAACCTTCTTTTGAACATTGGAATAGGTTGCCATTGAAGTCCATTCTGTGTAGAAAAATCCAGGAATGTTTTCCTCAAAAACTTTAATTTCTTTTCGACTGAAGAAAGAAAGACATGGAGATCTTGGATGACATCGGGGTGAGTAAATTATCAGCAAACATTATGTCACAGGTCGGGGGGGGGGGGGGGGGGGGGGGGGGGGGGGGGGGGGTCAAGCCAGACTGCACCCACCCCTGAAACCCAGGACCACCTCGAGGAGCGTGCCAAAGACCAAGCAGACAAATAAGTAAAAGTTAACAAGGTTTATTGAATAAAATTAATTAAGTCTTAATTATGCTTCTGTGTCCCCCAACTAGAGCGGGACCAGACCTCGGACCCCCGGGAAGGCGTGGAATCTTCTTCACGGCAGCTCGTGCCCGGACGTGACAACTAGGAGAGGAGGAAGTCGGCCACCGGCCCGACGAACAGTTAAGTATCCAGGTAAGCCAACCTTCTTGGACCGTCGAACAGCCAGGACGTGGCCAGTGCGGAAGCTGATGGCCAGAAAGGAACCTTCTACCAGGCAGGTGAATATCCAAACCTGTGTACCTTTGTGGGGGCGCAGAGCGGGACAGGGTCTCGTGGTCACAGAGGATCTTGCGCTGGACAGACGGGTAAGTTTCCAGGTAAGCCAACCTTCTTGAACCGTCGAATGATCAGGATGTGGCCGGTGCGGGAGCTGGTGACCAGAAAGGAACCTTTTACCAAACAGGTGAATATCCAAGCACGTATGCCTTTACTTAAGCGCAGAGGATCTTCCTTCAAGCAGACCTCCCATACAGGACTTTCGGCGGGGGACGGCTTCTACTACACAGACAGAGTGAACAATTCAATGGCATGCATATTCCCTTCAATGAAGTAACGAGAGCTTACAGCTGTGGGGTGCTTCGGTCAAGCCGACGGGAGGACACTTCTACTGCCCGTCTCTCCTTCCAGCAGACATCACATAAAGGATCCTGGTCGGAGGGATTCTTCCATTTGCACAGACAGAGTAAGTTATACGAGTATACGCCGTCTTCCAATATGTAAGGATAATTTTCACATTTAAACACCTGGG
Organism: Phoxinus dragarum; assembly: GCA_033366665.1. Classification (NCBI taxonomy): domain Eukaryota; kingdom Metazoa; phylum Chordata; class Actinopteri; order Cypriniformes; family Leuciscidae; genus Phoxinus; species Phoxinus dragarum. Next base: position 12,635 of record JARPMJ010004725.1, read on the forward strand.
GTCCTTCTTCAGTGACAACGATGAAATTTCGAGATGGTGAGTACACGGCGGTCAGTATATATATATATATATATATATATATATTCCCCACACACTGCAACCTCACTTCAATTCAGGCACTGCATATCCACTCTCTCTCTCAGTGCAATAAGGCCAGCACTCACCTGACGATCGTTCCTTCCACTGTCAAGCTGAATCGAGTCTCTTCCAATAGCGACGTGATTTGGATGCCTCCTTACTGGCACGGGGGACAGAGCGTTTCTTGCCCACACTCGGAAGAGAACAGGAGTGCAATGGTCACTCAATCCACCCACACTCAAGTGACACGACACTTGTGATCAAATGCACTTCACAACTTTACATCTATCTCGGTGCAGGTGCATACATTCAACACACAGCCGAACAGCCGAGCCCCCGCAACACCCTTCAGATACCTCCACACATCAGCAACACCGCCAAAGAAACCGACTTCTCTCGGGTGACACACACCAAAGGAAAGAACAACACGGGAAGACCAACCCCAGGAAGAACAACCTTTACTGCCTCTGCACTTCTCTTTTATGTGGTCCGTCTGCCTCCACAGCCCTATCACAGATCCCAGCGTAAATCCCCCGCACCTGATGTTGATCTGTCATTAGCGTTGTTATGGTGACAGATACACAACCGAGACCGGGCCGGTGTTACAGTGACACCATCCCGGGTGGAACACAAATTCCACGGGACTTAGTTCCGCCTTCACTTTGTCACCTTGTGACAATTATTTTTTTGAAAGTGAACTAATCCTTTAAAGGAAATGTGAGATTGGTTTATTGCAAGTTACGCCCAAACCACACCATATGAACCAGTAGGGGTTCAGCTAAAAAATCAGCAGTTGACAGCCAGAAGCCCTACCAAATTAGGAGGGACCTGCCATTTTGTGTTAGCCAATCAGTAATCGTCCAACATAGCAGCAACCAATCACATGTCAAGCAACAGCAGACAATGGTGGCGCCGGCGATACTAGTAAACTACACTAGAAACATGGTAAATCATGTTAAACCATGCTAGAACATTTTTACACTTTTTCAAGCCAACGTAAAAAAGTTATTCGAACTTTACCATCTAGTTCAAGATTGTTGTCGGTAATTCTGATGTCAGAACAACACATAGGCTACAAGCCTGTTTCAAAAGTTACAGCTGCTTTATTAAACAAAGACAAGAATGTATTTAAGTACTGAAAATGTAAACTGTTCTTAAATGATAGCAAATATGGTTTTACTGTAAATAAAGGTCATTGATGAGACAATGTTCTTTTTTTTCTTTTAGACATGACTGTCATTATTTAAGTTTAAATAATGTTTATGTATATTTAATACAATATTATTACATACACTTGCAGCGATAATCAAATTTCGGGGAAAAATTAATTAAAATGAAATGAATATGAATATGATTTATCGTCTATGAATATAAATTTACCCTTAAAAGGGAATAAGTTGCCCGTGCGTATATGGACACTCAAATACAAGGAATTTATATCTGATGATCCATACAGTTAGGCATAACTAGATCCATTGTGTACATCAATAATTAATCATAACGAATTATATTCAGAATGAATATATCACTTGTCTAGAATAGATACATTTTCGGGATAACTTTTATGGAATCAATTTATCATCAAACAAATCTATTCGTCCAGTGAACAGATCGCAGATCTTTATTGACTCTCGAAAGCCCCTTTATAGAAACTTACGAAAAGCTATTCTTCTGGCCACGAAAAATAACTTCCTGTTCTATAAAAATACTAATTTATGTATCAACAAAATGTAAAGCTTGTAACTAGATCGAACATTTTATTGATTTGAGACATGAGCTTTAGGCAGTTCCAGTAAATTAATATAATGCATTTAATACATGAATTTCCAAACAAACAAATGACGACAGTTACACCTAATATATACAGAATACAGTTTTTCTCAATTGCTAAAACACTAAACCCTATTGTCTGAACCAAATGCTCAGTTGCCTGAACCCACTGATTGAATCAATCACTCTTTTGGCAAAACCATAAGCACTTTTCACCTGTTTAGACACAACTTGCCAACACATTTTCATTGTGATGCACCCGTGCTGCATAATGGTGAGCACAATGACAAAAGTCAAACACAATTGAAGCACATGTGTCACCACTTGGACACAACAACTCAAAATTGATCACACTTGTGGCTAATGATGTGAGGGAACATATACAGTAAGCCACTTCAGAGAGCACTGGTTTGTGAGGCCCTACAATGGATAGAAATCTGAGAGGAAGAGTTCGTGTGAGAGGAGGTCGAGGTGGTCAGCGAAGACAAAGAACAGTAATATCTGATGAAATCAGAGCTACTGTGATTGACCATGTTCTTGTCCATGGTATGAGCATGAGGGAGGTTGGACAAAGGGTACAACCAAACATCAGTAGATTCACTGTGTCCACCATAATCCGAAGATTTAGAGAAAAGAACAGGTAATTACCTTTTTTTGACATTATAGTACAGTATGTAAATGTTGACAGCAATTACTGTATGACATAGCCTACTATATACTGTACCACAGTATACTGTAAGTAAATATGTTTCAGTACATCACTGTACCAATGTACTGTAGTATTGTAATGGAGGGTTGGTCTAACAGGCCTTGTATTCCATGTATATTTTTTGTAACTCCATGTTCTCTTTTTGTAGAATTGAAAGACTGAACCAAGGTTTTATCAATCTTTGCCTTCCACCGTACTCCCCTTTCCTAAACCCCATTGAGGAATTCTTCTCCTCATGGCGGTGGAAGGTATATGAACGCCCACCAGGGTAAATCAAAACATTTTGGCCAGACAAAATGTGGTCTGTGGTCTGTAAACATGCATTTAGCCTACAGTGAACAATAAACATTTATTTCTCCAGCTTCATGTCCTGAGCATTGTGTTTTCTATTTTTCTACGTAGTGTTTAGTGACTGTTCCGTAGTGTTTTTAATTTTGATTGACTCGGGGCACGATTTCACAACATAGTTCAGTTTTGAGCACAGATTGAACTGTTTTGAGGTGAAAGTTTGGTTTTGCAAGGAGAGTCTGAGGTTTTGTGAATGTAGCTTGAAAATTGGGTTTTGTGTTCACAGTTTAGAGAAAAGGAGATCAACTTTCAAGAAATGTGTCTTAGCAATCGAGAAAAACTGTAATACAGTATTTTTGAATTGCTAAAACACTAAAATCCATTCTCTGAACCCAATGCTCAGTGGCCTAAACCCATTTGTCGAATCAGTCACTTTGTAGGCAAAACCTTAAACAGGTTCAGGTAGTTAAGACACTGTTTGCAAATGTCATCCACTCTTTTTGCAAAACTCTAAACACATTCTTACTCACTAAAACACATTTTGCACTGTGTTGCATAATGATAAATACATGTGGCAAAAGTTAAGCACAACTACAATACAGCTGTCATCGTTTACACACAACAACTCAAAATTGTTCACACTTGTTTCTAATGATGTGATCAAATCAGTTGTCTAGAATATAAACCAGTTCAGGTGGCCAAGGTACGTTGAGTGTTGATACCACAATAGATGGAAACTGTGAGAGGCAGAGGAGGAAGAGTTCGAGTAAGAGGGGGTAGACGAGGAGGAAGAGTACAAGGACAACGAAGAGCAAGACCAAGAATAGTAATTTCAGATCAAATTCGGGCAACTGTGATAGACCATGTTCTTGTTCATGGAATGACAATGAGGGAAGCAGGACAAAGAGTACAACCAACCCAATTTGTCCAGATTCTCTGTGGCCACCATAATCAGGATATTCAGAGAAGAAAACAGGTAAATGTATTGTTTTTCTAATTTGTGCGACTGAAAGTTTACTGTATACATTTGATATAGTACATCCGTTTGTCAATAGAAAGGGGAGTGGGGAAAAAAGAAACAAAGATTTACAATACATTTTACATATGAATGCGATGTCCATTACTATTGTTTCTGTATGTATACATTTGTAAGAGCATTTTCCCTTTTGTAGAATTGCAAGACTACCAAATGAGGGTGGAAGGACTCCTTTATTCTCCCAACAGCAAGAGGCTCTCATTGTTGATATGGTCCGTCAAAACAATGTCATGCGACTGCGTGAAATACAGCAAAGACTTGTAGAAGACAATGTAAACTTTGAGGTATCAACAGTGTCAGCCTTTCTACCATTTCCCGTGTCCTCGATCGCAACAGGGTACGCATGAAGCAAGTGTACAGAGTACCCTTTGAGCACTGATGCTTAAATTATAAGTTTGTAGTCTACAGTTATTGTCCTATACTGTTACTGTAACTGCACTATATTATAGTGTATGTAAATCAGGAGTGCATATACAGAAGTATGTCTTTCTGTAACACTTACAAAACTATTTATTTATCTCTTTTATATATAGAGGGGGTGTTTGAAATGGACTCCATGGAAAGGCCCCCACTAATATATTTTTGTAGATGAAGCAGGGTTCAAATCTGGCGAAGAGGAGGAAGGAGAGGCTGGAACATATTGGCCAACGTGCCATTGTGGAAGTCCCTGGGCAGCGAACAGCGGTGGTGGCAATGTGCAGCCATAAGCAATGGGGGGGTTTCTCACCGTCATACACCCTGGGGCCATATAACACTGACCATCTTCTTACATTTCTGGGTGGTCTTCGGGATGTTTTGTTTGAACGTGAGCAGGATCATCAGCAGGCAGTGCATCCTGTCTATGTTGTGGTTTGGGATAATGTCAGCTTTCACCGTGGTGTCCGAATACGTGAGTATTTCAACATCAACCAGCAATTCGTGAATGTTTGCCTTCCACCATACAGCCCTTTCCCTCAACCCATAGAAGAGTTTTTCTCTGCGTGGCGATGAAGGTCTATGACCGTAACCCATATACAAGGGTAAATCTTTCACAGGCAATGGATTTGGCCTGTGATGGCATAGGTGTGGAGTGTTGGTCAAGGCTGGATCCCGGCACACGAGAGGGTTCTTCCCACGTTGCCTATGAAGGGACAACATTGCATGTGATGTGGACGAAGTTCTCTGGCCGGGACCCAGCACGAAGACGGGATGCTGAGGCAGAATAAGTCTCTCATTGACTTTGATTTTGCAATTGCACAATATTTTGTGTAATACGCTTTTCATTTAGAGTTGTCTTTGTTGAAAATATGAAAAATACAGAAATTCAGTACTGTATTACTTGCAGTACTTTACAGTATGCAATATATTTGCTGTACTGAGTTGTGAATTATTTACTATTATTTATGGCAAAATTATTTTCTATATGCTATAAAAAAAAAAACAAATTTTGTAACCACATGCCCTGGACACTGTGTTGTCAATTTTTTGATGTAGTGTCTAATGAATGCTGTTGAGTGTTTATATATTGACTGGCTGTGTTTATGTTTTTTAAAGCATTGTTTGATTTTGAGCACAGATCAAATGGTTTTGAGGTAAGTGTTTGATTTTGCCAGAAGAGTCAGGGGTTTTGTGAATGTAGTTTAAAGACTGGGGTTTGTGTTTAAAGTTTTGAGAATATGGGTGAAGGTTTCAAGAAATGTGTTTTTAGCAATTGTGAATACTGTACTATTCTTGATCTTGCTCTTCGTTGTCCTTGTACTCTTCTCCTCGTCTACCCCTCTTACTCGAACTCTTCCTCCTCTGCCTCTCACAGTTTCCATCTATTGTGGTATCAACACTCAATGTACCTTGGCCACCTGAACTGGTTTATATTTCTAGACAACTGATTTGATCACATCATTAGAAACAAGTGTGAACAATTTTGAGTTGTTTGTGTGTAAAACGATGACAGCTGTGTTGTAGTTGTGTTTAACTTTTGCCACATGTATTAACCATTTTGCAACACAGTGCAAAATGTGTTTTAGTGAGTAAGAATGTGTTTAGAGTTTTTGCAAAAAGAGTGGATGACATTTGCAAACAGTGTCTTAACTACCTGAACTTGTTTAAGGTTTTGCCTACAAAGTGACTGATTCGACAAATGGGTTTAGGCCACTGAGCATTGGGTTCAGAGAATGGGGTTTAGTGTTTTAGCAATTGTGAAATACTGTAAGTCTATGTACATAACTTACAGTTAAACAATACAAGACAGATAGATAACGAAGGTGGGAGTGCAAGAGAGAGAGAATGAGAGAGAGGATGAGAGCGATTTAGGATGAGAGCGATTTAGGGCAGGGGCGCGCACTGCGCGCGGAGGTTTGAGGTGTGTGTGTGAGAGAGAGAGAGAGAGAGAGAGAGAGAGAGAGAGAGAGAGATCCCTGAAGCAAAATCACAGACCTTTTGAGAGCCAACAACGAAATCAAACCTTAAACATTAAAGCTTGCTAAACTTGCATAGTTCGTTTGTGTGTTGCCAAGGGACCAGGGTGCGTGCGTCCTCGTGCTGAGGCGCGTTCTCTCGTGATTCCGGAGCGCGCTGGTCGCGGGAGATTTGAAGGTCTTTTGAAAGTGAAGTTGCCGAGGGAATAATTCAGGCTAAGTTCGTTTCACTCTTAGGTGGAAGCGAACAAAGGAGAATTTGAAAACAAAACAAAAGACTAAGATAAAGAAAATAAAATAAAAGAAGACGAAGGAAAAACTCCTGAGGAGTTTAGGACCGGAGACCTCTCACATGACGAAGTCGGGATGAAGGGCGAAGAGAGGAAGAGGAAGAGCTAACCGGGGTTTGGCTCTTTAAAGAATTTATGGTTCACGCCTTCTTTTGTGCGAGTGGCCATCACCTTCAGTGATTTGGAAGCGGGAAAAGTTTCTTTGTCTTGTCGAGAAGACCCCCTGCTGCATAATTTATGACCGAGCTTAGAATTTGTAATTTCTACCCAGAAAAAGGATTCATATCGTAATAATCATATCATTGCAGTCTATTATCGAGATTCAACTCCGTTAGGTCCTCAAGATTTAGAGTTTTTTACAATCGCTATGACAGTTTTTTCAATACATTTAACAATTTTCCTAAACTCTTAACACACCAACACACCTAAAACACACAATTGGCAAAACGGTTTAATTTCATGCTCAAAATAACACATTGTAAACTAAACTCCAAAACTAATTTTCAAAATACAATAATACACTAACACAATACACTATATCTAACAAAACACTGCAAACATGTTTCAAAATCAAATAATTATTCAAAACACTAACACATGTTCTCTTCCAACAGGACATTTAGTCAATCATAACACAATGACAAAAAAAACACTAACATCAGCTGAAATTACAGAAACTGCATTATGTTATGTGTCAGGTCTGCCCTTATACAATAGACAGTTATTGTATTGAATATAATTTTTTTCTACATTTTTTGTTTTGTTTTGCATGCATTTCTTTTCTTTTGCTGCAGAAATCAATACAAAAAATTAATGACCATCTCAGAGTAGCTTTATTGTACAGTTTATGAAAAAAAAAAGACAGACAGAATTGCTGCAGTTAAAGACTTTATTTGCAAAAGAACATTAAAGATTATTGTCCTGGTCCTTGCCCCACTTCTCTCCCTTGTCCTAATACTCGTCTTCCTCTCCCCCTGTGCAGGCATTTTTCTTTTTCTTTCTCTCTTTCTTTTCTTTCTCTCTTTCTTTCTCTTTCTTTCTTTCTTTCTTTCTTTCTTTCTTTCTTTCTTTCTTTCTTTCTTTCTTTCTTTCTTTCTTTCTCTCTCTCTTTCTTTGTGTTGCTCCATATTGTTCCTTTTCCACACAAGATCAGCCCAAAGAGTCCTCTTTTAGAACATTTGATCATGCGATTGAAAGTGAGACACCTGAGTGTGCTTCTGGATGGGAATCAGCTGTGATTTATATATTTGCATAACTTCAATAAGCTGTTTCTCAGTAGCAATGGACTAAAATACAGGGAATATATTTGTGTTTCAATTCACAATATGAACAGCTGTTAACTTTGACTTTAGCCTATATCAGTTATGTTTAGAATATGATGTTATCTGTTCTGACATACAGTGTGAAAGCATTTGTAAATTTGGCAGTAAAATTACATTGTTTTGGTCTTGGTTGAGCTTGTGTGTAAAAGAAGTTCAAGCATTTTAAACTTGTGTTACCTATGCATTTTGTGTCAAAGCAACAAGAAATGTGTTAATTGTATAGCCTACAAAGACGGATGTTGTGCTAACCGTGTTAAGAGTTTAGGAAACTTGTTAAATGTATTGAAAAAACTGTCATAGCGATTGTAAAAAACTGTAAAATATTGAACGAGCACTGGAAAACAACTCACACGAAACAATCCTAGTGTAAGGAAAGTGATAGATTTATTACAATGAGTATCAATATGACAAGGACACTTCAAAGTAATTAATTATATAAAAGGGGTTTACAAACAAAAGAAAAAGAGTTCACAAAAAAAAAGAAAGAGATAAAGAGAAAAGAACTAGACCGTGCCATATCAAAGAAATAAGCAAAACCAAACCGATCTTACTAGAAAAAAACAACACAATATAATCTGACTAGATTAACATTCAGCAAGAACAAAAACAAAAGATCTTCAGCGTCAAAGACGCCCTAAATAAACATACTCTTACTAACAAACGAAAACTACAAACAGTAGCATAGATCGCTAAAACTAGTGTTCTAGACACAATTGGTAACTCAGCTTAGCTGATTTAAAAAATTGGATGACTAGTAATTTCCTACTACTAAATTCAGAAAAACAGAGATTCTAATAATTGGACAAAAAACTTCCACACGTAATAACCTAGAATACTGTCTAACACTTGATGGCTGCTCTGTTAAGTCTTCGTCGTCGGTTAGGAACCTGGGTGTGCTCTTTGACACCAATCTTTCATTTGAAAGTCATGTGTCTAGTATCTGTAAAACCGCTTTCTTCCATCTCAAAAATATATCTAAATTATGTCATATGCTCTCAATGGAATAATGCAGAACAATTAGTTCATGCGTTCATGACCTCAAGGCTAGGATTATTGTAATGCTCTACTGGGTGGTTGCCCTGCAACGCTTAATAAACAAACTACAGCTAGTTCAAAACGCAGCAGCTCGAGTTCTTACCAGAAACCAGGAAGTATGACCATATTAGCCCCATTCTGTCAACACTGCATTGGCTGCCTATTAAACATCGTATAAATTTTTAAATATTGCTGATCACTTACAAAGCAATAAATGGTTTAGCTCCGCAGTACTTGAGCGAGCTCTTAACGCATTATAGTCCTTCTCGTCTATTGCAATCTCAAATTCCGGCCAGTTAATAATACCTAGAATATCAAAATCGACTGCTGGCGGTAGATCCTTTTCCTATTTAGCACCAAAACTCTGGAACAGTCTTCCTACCATTGTCCGGGAAGCAGACACACTCTGTCAGTTCAAATCTAGACTAAACACACATCTCTTCAGCCTAGCATACACATAACACATTATAGACTTCTATAATTAGGCTGCATAGTTTAGAACAGCCCGGGACAGGGGAACACTTCCCGTAAATCCTGATGTACTTGGTACATCATAAGAAGGATGGCGGTCTACGCTACTATTAGTCTCTCTGTCTATCCCGAGGTTTACCGCTGTCCACCGGAACCAAGGCCGTATCCAGATCTGATGAAGGACCAGCGCCAGGACACGACGACGACGCCGCTGACCTGAAGTGTCAACCAGTCTCTCCCTCCTCTCCACTCCGACTTCAACCAACCGGAACTGGACAAATACTCTGATTCATTCTGAACTTCTGACCTGTAATGCTCCTGAATCATAATCATACACTGTTCACCTCATTGGCCAGAGGAGAACTGGGCCCCCGACTGAGCCTGGTTCTCCCAAGGTTTTTTTCTCCATTCTGTCCCTGATGGAGTTTTGGTTCCTTGCCGCTGTTGCCTTGCCTTCTGGCTTGCTTAGTTGGGGACATTTAATATTCAACAATATTATAGATCTGCCTAAAGGGTGGACGATGATGAAATTGTTTATTGTATTATTTTCATGTTATCACTGTGAAGCTGCTTTGATACAATCTGTATTGTAAAAAGCGCTATATAAATAAAGGTGACTTGACTTGACTTGACTCAGTGTAGCACATGTATATCACATGATATCTCAGCTGTTCTTTTCTCTTCCCCCGTTTATAACAGATCAAACCGTCAGAACAAAATAAACGGCGAAATACTCACAGAGAAAAGTCAGCACTAAATGTGCCTCAAATACTAAGTTCACCAAGAAACACATTTCTCAAACCACTATGACGGTACAGGTCAGGCAACATGCATCACAAACAATATCAATGGCTAGAGTGCAAATCGTCTCCCCGCCCTCCACGCAGGTGCGCTCTTTAAAGGCACATGGCGCGCCCTCATTGGTGGAGCTGCGTTGAATCGTCACCAGGCATTACGATGATGGACAGATGAATGGGTATTAGTTTTACCTACAGTAACAAAAATCAGTATGAATATTGATCTCCTCGAGCCGGACAACTTTCTAATTTACACTCATTAGCTCCGACCAACAGGAAGTCAGATAATTTGGTTTGAATGTGATTTGTTGGGAGAAAATCTCAGAATTTTGCCAGTCTCTCTCAGTGTCTGTGTATGTCTGTGGGAGGGGGGGCTTTATTTTAACCCTTTTTTCTGCTGTGTGCAACTTCTCTGGCACTTTTGGGGCCCTTAACCGTGCTCGAAAACTCTTGAAACTTTGCACACAGGTCAGAACCAGCGGCCATCAGGGCCGGGTTGAAGCTGGTACCCCGGGCGTGGCAGGGGGGCTCGACAGCGCCCCCTTGAACGGGATCCGAAACTTGGTCCATATATCAAACACGCTTGCATGAATTAGTATGGAACTCGGTACAACATTTAGATATCATCGGACCGAACAACTTATCGTGCTCTAAGTTTCACGCCAGTCCCAACAGGAAGTCGGCTATTATGGGTTGTATGAAAACACATGCCCTGGAATTTGAAACACTCCTCCTCCTAGAAAATTCATCCGATCGCAACCAAACACGGTCAGCATGAAGTCAAGACATTGAGGATGCTAAATTGCGGACATTGAGGAAAACAAATTTATGGTGAGAAAAGAGAGACACAATGTGTTATAACGTCTTCATACATTAATTGATCTTGATGAAACTGTGATCAGATGGATGTGGTCCATCAAGTCAAAGTTATAGCGCCACCAACTGGCAGCAAGAAGTGGTGTTACTTTCAAGATGCTTTTGACAAAAGTGGGAGGGGGGTTAGTTTTACCTACAGTCACAAAACTTGGTATGTATATTGTGCACATCGAGCCGGACAACTTTCTCATTTACAGTCATTAGCTCCGACCAACAGGAAGTCAGATATTTTGGTTTGAATGTGGTTTTGTCTCTCTCTGCCTCTCTCTGACAGAGTTCCCCCTGCCATTCTCTGTGTGTGTGTGTGTGTCTGTGTGTGTGTGTGTGTGTGTGTGTGTTAAACGTTTAAGTTCTTGTCTATTATTTTCTGTTACTGTTATAAGATTCAATGACATTACAAAGTTAAACTATTCCTGTTTTTCATTGCACGCTTTTCAATGTAAAAAAAACTTTCTGTTTTGATATATAATTAAAATGTTTTTAAAAATCTGGCCAAAAATATGCCCTCGATACGCCTTTTTGCACAACCCACACTGATGCAAGCTCTAAAGCAGACTTCTTCTCGACAGTCAAAGCGGGGTTACGTTATTGCCCGTTGTGCACAGGAACCCGAAAAGGCACCGGGTGGCGGCTTTTATATATATATATATATTATTTATTTATTCATACTACTCAAAATACTGTAAATATGTTCATAATCTGTAAATGTTTATTCGGACTAAACCCAACTGTGACCCTACTTTTATACTATTTTTATTTTATTTTTTATATTTCATTCTTAGTATTTTTATGTTTATTGTTGTATTTGTATCTGTGCACTGGAAGCTTCAGTAAGAAAAATTAATTGTGTGTGCAAGCACACTTGGCAATAAAGCTCTTTCTGATTCTGATTCTTACAGAAGATACATATGGTTCAAATTTATTTTATTAAGCTAAATATATGTTACAGCTCCCCTTAATGCTCTTGTCTTTTCCTGCTTGTCTTTTTGTCTTTTCCATCTCTACAATCCTATCCAGATGAGGATATGCGTGCAATGCAATGAAACTGTGATGATAAGTGATGATAACTGATGATAAGATAAGTAATACTTATCAGTGCGTGCAATGATAGTAATAGTGTACCATTTAACATATATATATATATTACTATAGTATAGTACAGAAAGATAGCCATATTTATATATAATGTTAACTACAGTAATCCAAAGCACTTCAAACAGTACCATGGTAATACCCAAAAGGTTTATTCAAAAACCCTGGTTTAATGTTTCTGCAATCACACATGATCTGTTTAAATAAAGGCTTGTCTTGCTTGTATATAGCAAGACTTCTATAATCTTGTATATAGCATATGGAGTTTTTCCAATATGTTTAGTTTAACAAATAAAGGGTTACACATGATTCTAAATTATGCTAGAAAAATCACATGTTTATTAGAAATAAGCATTGCATTTTCTTACAAACTTGCAAAAAGTGTACAGGATAAAATGCAAATGAATTGAGTTAAGTTTAAGTCAGGCTAAATAAAGTTCAGATCTGCTTTTATTAAGAATCAAAGTCTGAAAATGTTATACGGCTGCTACATGAAAGCATAAATGATCAGGTAATTCATTGACACTGATTTCCATGGGCTAAGTGAAGTCATATGTCACATGTTGTGTGTTTCCCTTTATAGGCTGATATATCAAAGATACTAATTTCCTTAAAGTTTAAAGTCTGATATGTTGAAGAAAAGGAGTGTCATTATAATCATTATCATATTCATAATCTCAGAATTTCTGGCTGCTGATGGGACTGAAAGGTTTGGAGTTTGGACGTTTCCTCGGCCATGAACGCACACACGCACGCGCGCACGCACACACACACACACACACACACACACACACACACACACACACACACACACACACGCACGCACACGCACATGCACACACACACACACACACACACGCACACACACACACACACACACGCACATACACGCACAAACGCACGCACGCCCTCCGCTTTGTTGCAGTTCGCTGATTTTTTTTAAATCTTTTTTTTCCCCTCTAATCCGTTTATCCTTTTCTAATAAAGGAGTGGTTTCAGTTTAATATGTTGCAGGCTCATTTGTTGGTAATAAATGATACATGATAATGCTGAAACTAAATAATCGAATAATATTGTGCTTGTTTTTGAAGCTGTGGTTGTTTATTTGACTCACAAGAGTTGGCAACTCTGGTCGGGCGCAAGAGTCGTTTATCCCGCCGGTATAATAGCAACAGCGAGATCCGCCCACAGAGTTACTTGTGTTTCGCTTTTGATACTTGCGTGTCAGATCGTTACAATAGGGCCCACAGTGTGTAAACGATGACAACTGTGTTGTAGTTGTGTTTAACTTAAGGTTTTGAAAAAATGATACATGTGATTTGCAATTTGCATGAAATGAAGGAAACAACCTGTTTAGGACAATTATAAAGTGTTCAGATCACTGTGTTAACTGTTTTGAGAGTAACCTGAGTTTATAGAAATGTGCCTGTAAAAACTGTAAATCGGCAAATAAAAGTTTAAATAGAATTAATTAAAGTTTAAATTAAAGTTTAAATTCTTAAATAGAATACTTGTAATTAAAGGCTGTGGCTTTCAAGTGTATTAATGGTCATGTATAACATACAGTGACCCATCTTGGAATGAACATTTGGTCCCACTTTATATTAAGTGGCTTTAAGTACTATGTACTTACATCGAAAAAAATAAATACAATGTACTTATTGTGTTCATGTTGTATTGTAACACACTTTTGCTGCTATTGCGGTGTGATACGGTAAGGTTAGGGACAGGTGTGCTGGTATGGTTAAGTTTAAGGGTGGGGTTAAGGTATAAGGGAAGGGTCAACAGTGTAATTACAAATGTAATTACATACATTAATTACAGTTGTAATTACATGCTGGTATTTTAAAAATATAAGTACAATGTAAAAACATGTATGTACACAATAAGTCCATTGTATCAAATTATTAATTTCAATGTAAGTACATAGTACTTAAAGCCACTTAATATAAAGCGGGACCGATTCTTTTGTTCATGTGTCACAGTGAGGTTGAAATAAATGAAAAAAATTCAGCAGTTTAGGTTTTATTTATACAGTGAACTCAGGAACAGAAAACAAGAACAGAATATATATATATATATATATATATATATATATATATATATATTTGTAGTCAAGAAGTTAAAGGGCACCTATTATGGAATTTTGAAATTTACCTTTCATGTAGTGTGTAACATAGATCTAAGTGAACAAAAACATCCTGCAAAGTTTGAAATATGAAAGTGCACCGTATATAAAGTTATTGTCTTTCAAAAGTGAGAGTCGACTCTGAGTCATTTTTATGAATCGTTAGAAGACCGAAGCTTTTTCTTTGACTAGTTGACGTCAACTTGTCAAGTTATTTGAATATGATACGCCCACTTATTGCGCTCCAAGGCCAGCAGGGAAACATCAGGGCGACGAGACGCTGTATTCTGAAGTGCAACTCAAAAGACAACTTTTTTCATCTGCCCAAGGAGGAGCATTTGAAGACTAAGTGGCTACAATTCACTATACCACAGAAGTATAGTCCGATCCTTGTGCTTTGTTCGCGCCATTTTGAAGACGATTGCTTTTTTAAATGCAATCAAACTTGGATTCGCTGATATTGAAGGAAGGTTCAGTTCCAAGTGTATTTGCATCAGCTTCCTCCTCCGTATCACAACCTGTAGCCTAAGTGTTATTAATAATTTTTGCTTTTATATTTTATGTAGCATGCTTAATAATTATTTTGTTTGTTGTGTAAGCACCGTTTAGCTTCTAGGTCTTCAATGACAATTGTATTGAGATATGTGAAGTGTTTGTCGTTGTTTTCGGAGTTGTCTAAAGAATAGAATAATACCTCGTAGTAACGTAACTGCATTTTTTTTTTTTTTTTGTAAAAACGTTATGTTTATGCATCGGGCTAACGCAAACAAAGACTGATTGTGCTTTTACAATATGAACTCTGGGATATGCTCGCTAACATAACATTAAATTATTTATCTTATTTTTCGTTTTTTACTACAAACTATAAAGCAGTGGACTATAATCATTATTATAATACAATTTAATTGATAAAAGCATCATTGTACTCCGTTTTAAAAATAAGTATTATCTCTGTAAACACTGCTGGGTCATTTGACCAATCAACGCAGATTAGCGTCGCGCAAAGGAGGGGTTTGAAAAACGAGTCGTTGAACGAATCATTTGGGAGTCGGTGAGCAAATCAGGTAAAAATAAATGCATATTATACGAAAACAAAAGTGTTTTTTGTCATTGCATGCATGTAAAACTGTTGTTGGGGACTCCCTAAACAACATTAGGAACATTTTAAATGTCATAATAGGTGCCCTTTAAGGTTTATATAGAAAGTGATATATAGAAACTATACAGTAGTCAACATTTGAAGTGGATCAAAACCTTTCAATAAAGTTATACATGAAATTTGAACAATACCCATTCTTGTCTTACTTTGATTAACTTTTTTTTGTTCCACTTCAAATGTTGACTACTGTAGAAATACAGGCTTTATCCAGAAATTAATTTTCAAAAAAACACCCATGATACATATAAACTGTGCAACAGATTTAATCACAGTTAAGTGTAACGGAGAAGAGAAATCTGCTTTAAATCTGGTCAAAAGATGCAGATCTCGAGATATTCGATGTCTCCCGTCAGATGAAAACATAATCTCTGTGTGGAAGAGATAAAACAATAAACTGCTGTTATATTCATAATAACACATGTCCATTATTACAGAGTAAACATAAATCAGTTCTCAGGAAAACAGAACGGCTGTTGTTATGATGAATTACAACTCATATGCACATGAATATAAACCTGCAAAAATAAATCAATATAACATATTTCCTATGTTTTGATGATCCATGATTAAAGTTATGCACAATGTGAATGACTTTTAAAGAATGTTTTAAGAAGGAAGCTAGAAATAGATAAATCAAACAAACCACTGAACTCACAACTGTCTGATATTACCATTGTTTTATCACGGTTATAATTATGATATTTTTAAGCATTTGTAAAATTCTTGCTGCATTGATGGAATGTGATTTACCTTATATCGTCAGTAGCCCTCGTTTATTCCTGGTTTACTTCAAGTCTTTGTATTCTTGCTCCCAGATCTTAAATGTCGTTGGCAGTCATTGATCTCCTCCAAATGGTTTGGAAACTCGGCACAGATTCTGTTGAATTCAGCCCCTCGACGTGAGATTTTGATCACATTTCGGGATAGCGGTGGAAATTGTCTTTGAGTCCACTGAGTCGTGATGTTTCCATATCTGTTGAGCAATCTCATCCACCTGATGGGATCCCCAGTGGTTCTGAAGACCAGAGCACATAGCTTGTCTTCATCAGGTGGATAAACTGGACAATACACTTTGAAGAGAACATCAGGATTTGCGTCTAGCTCAGCATCTCTGATTTTTTTCCGTTCATGGACACTCAATTCTGAAACATCCTGCGTCCCGTACATGTTTCTGACTGGACGTTGTGCTGCCATCTCTAGTCTGTGCTGGTGTGTGAGGATAGTGAAGCTCCTGTTTGAAACTCTTGTTCACCAGCTCATCCTTATAAACCCTAGAAAGATTGCAAAAGCCGATCAGAAGATGACAGCAACTATTGTTCAGTCCAGCCCATATTTAATTCAGTGCCCAGAGCAACACGTGTCTGTCTGGACTGGTTTGGCCACATTATTCTGAAACTGAAACTATGCATATAATACTGTACCATTTAACATGTATATATTACTGAAGTATAGTACAGAAAGATAGCCATATCTGTCTGTAATGTTAACTACAGTCATCCAAAGCACTTCAAACAGTACCATGGTAATACCCAAAAGGTTTATTCAAAAACCCTGGTTTAATGTTTCTGCAATCACACATGATCTGTTTAAATAAAGGCTTGTCTTGCACTTGTGGATTAGTTGGGTTTCTGCATCTCTGACGGTAACATACAATTAGCCTTTAATAGACATTTGGACCACAACTGTACAAATAAAAAGGTCTTTCCTTCAGCATTTTTCCCCCTATCAGAGCCTATATGTAGTTAAAAGAATCAAGCATGTTAAAATATTTTGACCATCCTCAATAATCATCCTATGTGTTTTTTTATATCCAGGATTTGATTTGAATGTTTTAATTGAACATGCTGCTGTATCAGCCCTGTGGTTTTAATATGACTAATTCAGGAATAAAATAAAATCCATAGAGCATATGGTGTTATTCCAACACGTTTAGTTAGATAAAAAACAACTGTAGCTCCCCCCAGTAATTTCACGAGCACAAAGATTCTCTGATGACAGGCGATTTATTGATTGGTTCACCATGAGGATAACCATCCAACTCAAGATGCCGTGAGAACTAAATACACAACAAATAAAGATAAAATAAAGAATATAAAAGACATAAATAAATCAAATAAATCAATGTTGTCTTTGTAAACTTTTCCAAACAGAATTAAGTTCACAGCATTACTAGTCTTTCTTTATACAGATATCACCTTTTTCCACACAACAATACAATCCACATTAATCACATACAATATAACTGAAACTTACTTAATTGGCTGCTTATTACCAAAGGAGAACTTAATCTTGCATCTTGTGATATCTTCAGTAACTTCAGATGAGTAAATTAACTGTAATACACTTTAGAAATGTGGAATATAGCTTCAGCTTGCCATGTGGTGTAGACAACTTTCTTTCTGAGTCACTCTGTGTTTTTCATAATAAAAGTATCCACACACTCAGCTCTTTACTAAGCAGTTTCAAATTAAAAGTCCTTAACTAAATATTTATAAAATAATTAAATAAACATGAAATATAAACTGACTTATCAGCCCGATCTCACGGCAATTCGTACGGATTTTACGAGGTGGCTAATTCGTACCAATTCATACGACCTCACTCGTACGAATTTGTAAGTTTTTTGCTAAATCGTACATATTTTACGAGTTGCCAAAATCGTATGAATTCATACGAATGACCTACCCCTGACCCCGCCCCTAAACCTACCCATCACGTGGGTTTAGACAAATCGTACAAATTCGTACGAATGAGGTCATACAAATTCGTACGAATTAGCCACCTTTTAATCACTCGTACAAATTCGTACGAATTGGTCGTGAGATAGCGTTGGACTTATTTGTCAGTTACACTCCCACCAAAACACTTTCTTGGGATTTTTGTAACTTAGACTTAGAGACATAACCTTTAATCAAAAATAGTATGGACTAACCCAAGGAATGGTAGACACAAGGTAAGCTCTTGATCTGCTTCAATCAGGGTAACTATTTTCTGAATGGGCCTTTTGAGGTAAGTCGGTTTAGTAACACGTTTGCCCTTTATATCCAGTGTCGAAACACTGATCAATAACTTCACTGTTCTCATGCAGTCATCTGTACCACTATGCACTTCTGTTACCTTCGCTAGCTTCCACTGACTGCGTGGAGCTGTGTCATCTTTCAGAATGACAATGTCATTGACCTTTGCATTTCTACAATGTTTGTGCCATTTCTGCCTGTCTTGCAAGTTTAGAAGATATTCTTTTCTCCATCGTGACCAGAACACATTCGCTAAATACTGCACCTTACGCCATCTCTTACGAAGGTAAAGGTCTTCCTTGACAATCTCTCCAGGTGGTGGTAAAATTATTGAAGTCTTCATAGTCAAAATATGGTTAGGTGTAAGAGGCTGCGGACCAGATGGATCATTCAGATACTCTGTGGATAAGGGTCTGCTATTCACGATAGCCATGACTTTATAGAGAAACGTTCTTAGAGAGGCACCATCAAGTCTTTGAGCTGATTGATCCAGAATGGATGTCAAGACACTTCTTATAGTCCGAATTTGCCTCTTCCAAATGCCACATATGTGACTGGCTGATGGGGTGTTCATGATGAACTCACAGCCAAACTCCTTTAGGCGTTCTTGATTCATTTCCTTTAGTGCTTCAGCAAATTCTCATCTTGCACCAACGAAATTAGTGCCCTGGTCAGATCTAAGTTGACGCACTGGTCCACGTATGGCAATGAAAGCACACAAAAGCATTAATGAATGCGTCAGTGGATAATTCATCCAGCATTTCTACATCGACAGCCCTGGAACACATACATGCAAGTAGAAGCTCATATCGCTTTAACTCCTTTCTTCCTCCTTTGACGTAGAAAGGACCGAAACAGTCATTTATAGTCATTCCTCTCCCTTGGTGATACACTTGCTCATGATAATGTTTGATGAGTAATGTTGAGATATGACTATGTCGTGGGAGAATTGCTGGGTGTTTCACATGTGGGTGTAATGCAGCATGTACTAAGCGACCTCCCACCCTGAGGATACCATACTCATCTAAGAAGGGATTCAGGCGATGTAGTTTGTTTGTGCTGTTGTTGGACTCAATCTCCTTCTGTTGCTGGAGTTTCTGGATCTCATCACAAAAGGCTCATGTTGAACCATTTTGATAATGGCAAGCTTTGCGTCATTTCTTTCTTCAATACTGGTGGTTTCATTGACACTTGGACTTAGACCTTTGACTTCCTTAGAACGTCTCTGAAGTCTTGCAATAGCTTTTACCACTCGTCCAATCCGAAAACTTGTGAAGTCGATCAAGCAATGATCTTTCTTCCTTTGTTTGGGTTTTATGAGCTTGAGCTTTTCGAAGCTCTGGGTCATTTTCTATGATCTCTTCCACCTTAACATCTCTGGGCAGCTCATTTTTCCACAGAAACTTTGGTCCTGTAAACCAGTTGGAGGATATGAGCTCTTCTGCTGTAAGGCCTCTGGACGCATAATTCTCTTCAGAGGTCACATATCTCCACTGTTTAGTATCTGTACTTTGTTTGATTCGTTAAACACGGTTTGCTACAAAGACATGAAATCTTTTGGCGTCATTATTAATGTACCCAAGGACAACCTTTGAGTCGGTCCAGAAGTACTCTTTTAGGTTGTTGATCTCCAGCTCTTTTCTGAGAAAATTACTTGTTTGTACAGCAACTACTGCCGCTGATAACTCCAGCCTTGGTATGGTTGTAACCTTAGTAGGAGCAACTCTGGCTTTGCCCATAACCAAGGAGCAATGAACATCTCCTGATACGCCAATGGCTCTGAGATATGTGCATTCTCCATATCCCGATGCACTAGCATCAAAGAAATGATGAAGCTCATAACGCTGAACTTCCTTAAAGGTCGACGGGAGATAACATCGCTGAATCTTCACATCAGCCAAGTTTCGCAGATCTGTAAGCCAAGCTTTCCACTTTGTCAACAAGTCATCTTTGAGTGGTTCATCCCAGCCCACCTTATCTTGACAATTCTGCTGCAATATTTGCTTACCAACAAGAATGAAGGGTGCTGCAAAGCCAAGTGGGTCATATACAGAAGCCACTGTAGACAAGATTCCTCTTCTAGTGAGTGGTTGTTCCTTAACGAATACTCTAAACTGGAAGCTGTCCGATCTGATGCACCATTTTACACCAAGTGCCCTTTCCATGTGAAGCTCACCCAAAGCAAAGTAATGTTCCACAACACTCGAATCACATTCTTCCTGAGGAATTAATGCTTTCACTTCTTGATTGCTTGACACAAATTTATGCAAACGAAGCCTTCCTGTGCTACAAAGCTCTCTTGCTTCCTTCATCAGCTTGATAGCTTCATCTACAGTTGAAACACTTGTCAGCCCATCATCGACATAGAAATTCCTCTCTATGAATCGAATGGAGGTTTCACTGAAGCAACCACGACCTTGAGAAGCAATATGCTTGAGTCCGTAGTTTGCACACCCGGGTGATGAGGCTGCACCAAAAAGGTGTACTTTCATCCTATAGACCTGTGGCTGGGATTCTAGATCTCCTTTCTCCCACCAGAGGAACCGTAAGTAGTCTTGATCTTCTTCCTTCAC
Organism: Phoxinus dragarum; assembly: GCA_033366665.1. Classification (NCBI taxonomy): domain Eukaryota; kingdom Metazoa; phylum Chordata; class Actinopteri; order Cypriniformes; family Leuciscidae; genus Phoxinus; species Phoxinus dragarum. The sequence goes on from JARPMJ010004725.1 coordinate 33,669, forward strand.
ATGAAATTGGTGAAACATCCGCTCTATGTCACAAATGATTGCCACCGGACCCTTGCGGAAACGACAGACTACAAACTACATTTCCTTTTCCACTCTCATTAAACTTCAGTGCATGAAGTGATGTCACTGGGTTACAAGCTATCTTAGCTTCTCGTGTTAGAAACTTTACAAACCGACTGAAGGTAGGAAATGTCTTAGTTTCTTCTTCAATTTCTATGACCTGACGATTCCACATTGAGGCCAACCAATCAGGAAGCTTGGAAAGGATTTTCTGGTTCTCGTTACAATCATTAAGGACTTCAAGACCCCTAATCTGAGACATAGCTGCTTCACAGCCTCTGAGAAAGTCAGTAAATTCTCTCAGCTCAACACTGTCCTTGGAACCAATCTTTGGCCATGAATTAAGCTAGTCTCGAAAGGCTTCAGCAATGATGAATGGGTTTCCATACCTTTCTTCTAGTACACCCCATGCTGTTTGGTATGCCGGCTCCGTGCCTAGCAGGAAGTAGCTTTCAATAGCCTTCTTAGCTGGTCCTTCCACATACTTGCGTAAGTAGTAAAGCTTCTCCTTCACTGGTATGTTTTTTCTGTCGATCAGAGTTTGAAACGAGATTTTCCCATCACTATATCTGAGAGTGTCTCCATAGAATGTTGCAGGTTTGGGTATAGGAAGACGACACCCTAACAAGGTCTGCTGTGCTGGCTTCTTGATATGATTTTGTTGTGCTTTCCTGTGAAGGTATGCTCTGTAACACGGAGCTGCTTAACTTTGGTACATGCTTCTTTTTTACAGATGTGCAGTCACGAAGTAGGTCTCTTGTTTCTTCCTTTGAGTCTTCTTTCTGCTCGTAGACTTGCATTCATGCCCTTGCAGCATTCAACCTTTTTAGTGTCTCCAAGCGCTCAAGCTCTCTGCTCTTGTCTTCTAATGCCTCCCATCTAGCAGCATTTTCAACTTCAATCTTAACACGTAGCCTAGCTTCTTCTTCTTCTTCTCTTTCTAGTCGTCGCTTCAATGCTTCAGCTTCTTGTTCTGCTGTTCCCTGCAATATTTGCTTACCAACAAGAATGAAGGGTGCTGCAAAGCCAAGTGGGTCATATACAGAAGCCACTGTAGACAAGATTCCTCTTCTAGTGAGTGGTTGTTCCTTAACGAATACTCTAAACTGGAAGCTGTCCGATCTGATGCACCATTTTACACCAAGTGCCCTTTCCATGTGAAGCTCACCCAAAGCAAAGTAATGTTCCACAACACTCGAATCACATTCTTCCTGAGGAATTAATGCTTTCACTTCTTGATTGCTTGACACAAATTTATGCAAACGAAGCCTTCCTGTGCTACAAAGCTCTCTTGCTTCCTTCATCAGCTTGATAGCTTCATCTACAGTTGAAACACTTGTCAGCCCATCATCGACATAGAAATTCCTCTCTATGAATCGAATGGAGGTTTCACTGAAGCAACCACGACCTTGAGAAGCAATATGCTTGAGTCCGTAGTTTGCACACCCGGGTGATGAGGCTGCACCAAAAAGGTGTACTTTCATCCTATAGACCTGTGGCTGGGATTCTAGATCTCCTTTCTCCCACCAGAGGAACCGTAAGTAGTCTTGATCTTCTTCCTTCACATGAAATTGGTGAAACATCCGCTCTATGTCACAAATGATTGCCACCGGACCCTTGCGGAAACGACAGACTACAAACTACATTTCCTTTTCCACTCTCATTAAACTTCAGTGCATGAAGTGATGTCACTGGGTTACAAGCTATCTTAGCTTCTCGTGTTAGAAACTTTACAAACCGACTGAAGGTAGGAAATGTCTTAGTTTCTTCTTCAATTTCTATGACCTGACGATTCCACATTGAGGCCAACCAATCAGGAAGCTTGGAAAGGATTTTCTGGTTCTCGTTACAATCATTAAGGACTTCAAGACCCCTAATCTGAGACATAGCTGCTTCACAGCCTCTGAGAAAGTCAGTAAATTCTCTCAGCTCAACACTGTCCTTGGAACCAATCTTTGGCCATGAATTAAGCTAGTCTCGAAAGGCTTCAGCAATGATGAATGGGTTTCCATACCTTTCTTCTAGTACACCCCATGCTGTTTGGTATGCCGGCTCCGTGCCTAGCAGGAAGTAGCTTTCAATAGCCTTCTTAGCTGGTCCTTCCACATACTTGCGTAAGTAGTAAAGCTTCTCCTTCACTGGTATGTTTTTTCTGTCGATCAGAGTTTGAAACGAGATTTTCCCATCACTATATCTGAGAGTGTCTCCATAGAATGTTGCAGGTTTGGGTATAGGAAGACGACACCCTAACAAGGTCTGCTGTGCTGGCTTCTTGATATGATTTTGTTGTGCTTTCCTGTGAAGGTATGCTCTGTAACACGGAGCTGCTTAACTTTGGTACATGCTTCTTTTTTACAGATGTGCAGTCACGAAGTAGGTCTCTTGTTTCTTCCTTTGAGTCTTCTTTCTGCTCGTAGACTTGCATTCATGCCCTTGCAGCATTCAACCTTTTTAGTGTCTCCAAGCGCTCAAGCTCTCTGCTCTTGTCTTCTAATGCCTCCCATCTAGCAGCATTTTCAACTTCAATCTTAACACGTAGCCTAGCTTCTTCTTCTTCTTCTCTTTCTAGTCGTCGCTTCAATGCTTCAGCTTCTTGTTCTGCTGTTCTCTTTTTATCTTCAGCCTCAAGTCTTTGGAGTTCTTCCAGTTCACGTTACATGTACAATTTGTCAATTAGAGTAGTCATTGTAACTAAGAGATACAGAAAATGGCAGAAGGTAGTCAGTCTGCTAAGAGTGACAAAGAAAACATAACAGAGACAGAGCGGCAGCTTGAATCCCAAGAATGTGTAGACACGCAAGCATCAGTAGCTGTTGATGACACAACAGAGCAAGAGCCACGAAGAAGTCAAAGAGTACGCAAATTTACAGAGAAAGGTAAAGAGTTACATGATGAAAAGCTGACTAAACTTTAAAATGGCTTTCAAAGCTCTTATGAGAAATTGAAGACTTGCTAGAGATGCTAGACAAAGACTAATGGGGCGTCTCTCCAATGACATGCTGAACAGCCTCATAGAAGCAATCAGTGGTTCTTCAAAGGATGTAAATGTTGCTTATGAAGAGTTGCGACAAATGATAAGTCCAGACAATGATGCCGCCGACACGAGTATCGTGCCGACACTGCTCACACTTGTGGAGCAGTCACAAAAATGATAGTTGAATCAAGATCCTCTTAGACCAGAAGCATGCTGTATTGATACAGGTTCTGTTTTCTCATCCATAGCCTCCAAATCAAGTTATGGACGTTCCAGGACTTCTCAGTCTGAACAATTCAAGTTTGAGTTCCAGAGGTTCAAGTTTGTCCTCTGCTAAGAAACAAGAGGCTGCTGCAGAAATTGCTGCAACTGAAGCAACATTAGAAATATTACAACAACAAGAAGATGAACTGGAAGAACTGTACAGAACATAGATATTTTCAACAGATGTTTCTCTCTTAGATTATTAACTCAAGTAATGTTTTAAAAATTCAAACACCTGTATATTAAACTTGTAACAGAAATTCTGCCACACTTAGATCAGGTTATTTTTAGACATTGCACTTTGCTATTCCTCACAATTATTCTCTTACTTGCTGCTTGATATGTGCTTAAAAATTACTTAAACTTAATAAGGTAAGTACATAACACCAGCACTTCTTTAAACACTGTACTGAACACTTAAAGAGTCTCTTTTCAGCAAATGGCAAGAATAAGTCCACTTCAAGCACCTTAACTTTAACTTGGTTGTGCTTATCTTCTTGTTGGCCTTAACTTGACAATGCCATTAAACTCAGTGGATGTGCATGTTACTAGCTTCTTTGTTTACCAGTATATACAGTGCTTGTAGAATCCAGAATGATGGAACTTGGAGTTAACTTGACGCTCACTTGACTGCTGGTTGGAAACGTTCCTTCTCCTACCCGTGAAGAGCTGATGATTTCTCACTGTAGCTCCCCCCAGTAATTTCACGAACACAAGGATTCTCTGATGACAGGCGATTTATTGATTGATTCACCATGAGGATAACCATCCAACTCAAGATGCTGTGAGAACTAAATACACAACAAATAAAGATAAAATAAAGAATATAAAAGACATAAATAAATCAATGTTGTCTTTGTAAACTTTTCCAAACAGAATTAAGTTCACAGCATTACTAGTCTTTCTTTATACAGATATCACCTTTTTCCACACAACAATACAATCCACATTAATCACATACAATATAACTGAAACTTACTTAATTGGTTGCTTATTACCAAAGGAGAACTTAATCTTGCATCTTGTGATATCTTCAGTAACTTCAGATGAGTAAATTAACTTTAATACACTTTAGAAATGTGGAATATAGCTTCAGCTTGCCATGATTCATCCTGATTCATTCTGTGCTTTTCATAATAAAAGTATCCACACACTCAGCTCTTTACTAAGCAGTTTAAAATTAAAACTAAATATTTATAAAATATAAAGTGACTTCTCCGTCAGTTACACAAAAATTTCAAAAACAGTAAAGTATATAATCTGGCTCATTTCAGATTTATAAGAAATCAAATGAGTACAGATGCAGCAAAACTGTATATGCATGCAATGATATTGTCACATTATTCATATTGTAGCACAACCTGTTCTCAAACAAGTGGTACATTAATGCATGCAACCACTTCAGAGTCTGTATAAACAAACATTGAAAGTCATGGATAAAAAACCTAATTCTCATCATTATTGTAATATAGTTAAAAAGCATAATCTGTTGACTTTTGAAAACTTTCTGTTTATGTCTAATGTTGGATTAGTATATAAGATCATTCATGACTTGGCACTACAATCTCTTAAACAGTATGTAACAACAAGCAGACCAGGCTCAAGGTTAACAAGAGCTTCCTCTAGAGGAGACTGTTGTGTTAAGTTTCGGTCTACGACATTTGGACAAAACTGCTTTTCAGTAAAGGCCGCTGGGATGTGGAATTCCTTACCACTCCACGGAGGGGGACATTTTAAAGGTAGTGTGAAAATATGGTTGAAGGACAATCATGTTTGTAGTCATTGAGCTATGAGACACTGAATGTGGTCAGTGTGTTTTTTATTGTGTGTATGGTAAAATTCTTGTAATGACAGTTGTTTATTTTTGTATTTGGATTATTGATGTTGTGTTTAATATTGTTTTGGGAGGTTAGGTATATTTTGTAATATTTTGCACGTTATTGGCACATGCCCAGGAACTGCAGATGGGAATTAGCTTTTAGCTAAATCTGGTACAGTACATATATTGTGCATGGTCCCTGTTAAATAAATAAATAAATAAATCTTGTTGGAGGACTCTGGAAGGGCGACCTAGACTGGAAAAAGCTCAGGCTCGGCAGGCATGGCATGAAGAAGCTCAGGCTCTGGTGTGGGAACCAAAAGGACAGGGACGTACATAAAACACAGGACTTGCTATCATCAGACATGGGCATGCTGGTGACTGTGATGGGCCAAGCTCCGTGGCCACTGGATCTTGGAGTGTGATGGCCCTCCCCAAAAAACTTTTAGGGGACATGTCCTCCTCAACCTCACCAACCGTGTAAGAGGAACCACACAAAAGCAGGGCATAATCCAAAAATTCAATGAGGGACCCTCGAGGAGCCTTACGGATAAGCTTTGTCTGGTAGTGATCATTGAGTCAACAAAACAAAATAAGTCAATGAGAGCTTAGTCAGGAAGGCCAGAGAAATTTGCAATGTTTAAGAAGTCCTGGATGTGGTCCTCGAGGGACCGATTACCTTACCGCAAACAAATGATTTGCACTGCTGGATCCACTGGTGGCGAAGTCTTCTGTCACAAACTGCTCCGAGACACAAAGGTTGAGGATCCTAAATGCAGTATTTATTGAACAGGGTAATCCGAAGATGTAATCCAAAGTACAGGCACGGTCAAACATGGGCGGGCAGTCCATACAATCAAACACAACAAGGCAGGGAACACAGGCACAAGATAAACAAAAAAAACCAAAAGACATGGAGTACTTTCTCTTAATTAATAACACAAAAATACAGCGAGGTTCTTAAACACTATTTCTAGAAAATGAAGAACAAAGATTTGCATAAGGTGTGCTTTGTTTTTTTATGTTTTTAGTTAATTTATGAAATCACTGCAAACTTTATCGTTACATATTACATTGTTATTTTATAATGCTATCATATTCTGTGCAGGCAATTAGCTTACCGCGCTGTAAATAAAAAAGCCTGACAAGCTAAATACCTTGTATTGTGGCACTCCGCCATGTTTCTCAGTGACACGGCCACAACTCGTAAAGATCGGGGCTTAGAGAAAATCCCGAGCTTCCAACTGGTATTTACGACATTGTGGTGGCGTTCAAGTGCGTTCAACTCGTAAATACGATCTATACAAGATGACTTGAACGCACCATGAGACACAGGTGTATGTGACAATGGATGAAGAGTCCAGGCAGTGAGTTATGGGAAATGTGGTTTGTGAGGGAATGACATTAGTCTGATGTGGAGTGCCCTCTGGTGGCTCTCAAGGGCACTCCAGCTGGTGACTATTACACATATCTTCACTTATCATAGGTTCATGTTGAAGTAAGTATTCATTCAGGTATTAATACATGATTATCCATGCACCTTTATTGTAAAATGCTGGGATCAGTTTTTTTTTATGAATTCTGTCCTCAATACTAACATTTCTGTGTTTTTTATTTATTGTATTTTTTATTTATTTTATTGTAGTAATAGGCTATTACTTATAGCTTTTAACTAAACACGTGAACACACACACACACACACACACACACACACACACACACACACACACACACACACACACACACACACACACACACACACACACACACACACACACACACACACACACAAAGTTTCAGTGTGGTAACAGTGCAAATGTCCGTTAGATTTGTTTTTGTAGTCAAGACTTTAAGGTTTATATAGAAATGTATGTGTGTGTAGAAATGATCTACAAATGCAAGCTTATACAGAAATATTTTTTTATAAATACACCCAGAGAAATAGAGTATAATGTGTGAGAAATACAAGATATTCATATTTTGTCTGCTTTAAATCTGGTCAGATCTTGAGGTCTTCTCGGGCTCCTGATGAAAACATGGTCTCTGAGTGGAAGAGATGAAACTAATAAACTTATAGTCATGATCTCATATTATTATAGAGTAAACATTAATGGAAATATACAGAAAAACATAATATTTGTTATTAGATGATGAATCAAAACTTACATGCACATGAACAGAGGTTTTGTTGGGGTTAGCATAGTGTTAAATTACTTTTAAATACTACAAATGCTACAAACAGATAAACACTACTCTACTCAAACAATTTTATTTTATAATTAATTTCTGACACGTCAACCATTTCTACAAAATATTTGCTATTTTGAAAAAATACAATTGTATTGAATGTTGTACTGTACCTCTTCGTTAACGGATGTAGTTATACTCAGGTTGAAAGGATTCTTCCAGCTCTTCTGTTTGTGCTTCTAGCTCTTCTGTTTTTGCTTCCAGATCTTCTGTTTTTGCTTCCAGATCTTCTGTTTTTTCTTCCAGCTTGTCTGTTTTTGCTTCCAGATCTTCAGTTTTTTCTTCTAGCTGATCTGTTTTTCCTTCCAGATCTTCTACTTTTCCTTCCAGATACTCTGTTTTTTCTTCCAGATATTTTGTTTTTGTTTCCAAAGCTTGCACACTTGCTTCCAGATATTGCATTCTTGCTTCCAGATATTGCGTTCCTTGCAGTGCCATTTCTAGTCTATGCTGCTGGCGTGTGAAGGTCCTGTTTAAACCTCTTGTAAACTGCCTCCCTCTTATAAACTCTTGTGATTGTGCAAGCAAAACAAAAGATGACAGGAACTATTGTTCAGTTAGCACATATTTGGTTGTGATCAACACATAATAGGTTTGTGGGCATAAGACTGGTTTGGCTACATGACTCTGAAACTGAAATCATGGTACAGTGATGCTAATTGTCACGGTGGGGTGCAGGCAGAAGAAGATGAAGAAGAATCAAAATTTCCAATGCAAACTTTTACTCACAATATAAATCATACTGGTACATTGAAGATGGGCAAAAGGTTCACACACACTTAATACGATGTAGATCGGACAGTCAACAAGGCAACAAACAGGGCTTAAATACATTGGGAAACAGATCAGGGAAACGAGACACAACTGACAAGAATACGAGGAAACAGGTGTGACAGATGAACTAATGAAGGTTACCGTGGAAACAAAGGAGTGGCGAGAAAACAGAACAAAAGGAAGACATGTGACTAATGAGAACAGTACTCTCCCCTCCCCGCAAGGCGCATCCTCGACGACTCCAGGGGGCCGGCGAAGCAGGTGGGAGAGGAGACCAGGGTGGAGCCGGAAAGCCGACGAGCCCAGGCGACGCCAAGTATCCAGCGGGACATGGCGAAGCCGCTGGCTCTGGCGACTGAGACAGAGGGACTGAGGACCAAGGAGGAACAGAAGGAGTGAGGAGTCCAAAGGAGCCGGGGGGACGAAGGGATGGGGCGTAGCCAGAGGAGTGCAGTCCAGAGGTGAGGGTAGGTCGACGAGGGACCAAGGTGGATCCGGGGGGACGAGGGAGCTTGGTGGAACTGGTGAACTGATGGGCCACGGTGCAGCTGAGGGAGGTAGGAGCCAAGGTGGAGATAATGGACCGCCGGGCTGAGGCGTCCTGATCGTGGAGGTCGGAGGCGGAGACCGGCTGGAGCTGCAGGCTGGCAGACCCACGGCGACCCCACCTTCCAGAAGGTGGTTTGAGGAGGAGCTGAGGGCACCCCCAGAAGAAGGGTTGAGAGGTGGCAGATGGGAGGAGGTGAGAGAGGGAGGCTGGGTGAGTGGGAATTCAGGAACCGATTCAGGCTCGGGGACAGAAGATTCAAGCTCGGGGACAGAAGAGTCAGGCGCTCGGGGATAGAAGAGTCAGCCTCAGGGACACAAGAGTCAGGCTCGGGGACACAAGAGTCAGGTTTAGGGACACAAAAGTCAGGTTCGGGGAAGAAGAGTCAGGCTCGGGGACACAAGAGTCAGGCTCGGGGGACACAAGAGTCAGGTACGGGGACACAAAAGTCAGGTTTGGGGAAAGAAGAGTCAGGCTCGGGGACACAAGAGTCAGGCTCGGGGACAAAAGAGTCAGGCTCGGGGACACAAGAGTCAGCCTCGGGGACACAAGAATCAGGCTCGGGAACACAAGAGTCAGGCTCGGGAACACAAGAGTCAGGCTCTGTGACACAAGAGTCAGGCTCTGGGACACAAGAGTCAGGCTCGGGGACACAAGGAGTCAGGCTCGGGGGACACAAGAGTCAGGCTCGGGGACACAAGAGTCAGGCTCGGGGACAAAAGAGTCAGGCTCGGGGACACAAGAGTCAGGCTCGGGGACAGAAGAGTCAGGCTCGGGGACACAAGAGTCAGGCTCGGGAACACAAGAGTCAGGCTCGGGGACAGAAGAGTCAGGCTCGGGGACAAAAGAGTCAGGCTCGGGGACACAAGAGTCAGGCTCGGGGACACAAGAGTCAGGCTCGGGAACACAAGAGTCAGGCTCGGGGACAGAAGAGTCAGGCTCGGGGACACAAGAGTCAGGCTCGGGAACACAAGAGTCAGGCTCGGGGACAAAAGAGTCAGGCTCGGGGACACAAGAGTCAGGCTCGGGGACACAAGAGTCAGGCTCGGGAACACAAGAGTCAGGCTCGGGGACAGAAGAGTCAGGCTCGGGGGACACAAGAGTCAGGCTCGGGGACACAAGAGTCAGGCTCGGGGACAGAAGACTGTCAATCCAAATAGAAAACAATCCAAACGTCTCCATTGACTTTCCATTGTGAGAAGCTGCCTCCTTGTCATTTATAACAATTACAAAACAATGTCTAAAAGTTGCTAGTTGCAAGGTGTACAGCAAACAAGCTAAAAACCCAGAAATACGTTTTTATAAGCTGTCGACCCAAAAAAAAACAGCGTTTAAGGACATGAAAGTGGATCAGTGATGGAATGATTGAAACAAATACAACAACATTGTCGCACCCTCATGATGCCTGAAACTCCCTTTATTCAGGTGATTTACTGTAAAGTTCATTAAAGGGAAGTCATGTGACTCAACAACAATCTTAGTGTAGTAACAGCCTCAAACTTGTTTTACACTTGTGGAAACAATTAGTACAGCTGGAATCTACTGGAATGAAGAAAGACAATCTCCAAAAATGTTTGCCAAGATTACACTTCAGTATCATTTTTAAGTCAGCAGTAAAATCTGTCAATGATGGTGTCATACATTTAGAAAAAACAGACCAGATGAACCTTCAGCATCTCCTCCACCGCCCCACGCAGGATCCCCATCTTCAGCAGCTCCTCCAGATGAACCCGGTCCGCCAGACGGTGCATGTCTGTCCACTTCACACCTGACCGGCACACAAAGGCCCTCATTACACTGAGGTCAGGGGTCATTTTACACTCCGACTCAGCGGTGAAATCAACCAAACAGTGTCTTTTAGTCTTTTTAATAATAATAATAACTCATTACATTTAGCGCTTTTCTCGACACTCAAAGCGCTTTACATAGAAGGGGGAATCTCCTCAACCACCACCAATGTGCAGCTCCACCTGATGATGCGACGGCAGCCATATTGCACCAGAACGCCCACCACACACCAGCTTACTGGTGGAGACAGTGATGAAGCCAATCAGTATATGGGGATGATTAGGAGGCCATGATGGACAGAGGCCACTGGGCAAATTTGGCCAGCATGCCGGGGTTACACCCCAACTCTTTCGAAAGACATCCTGGGATTTTGTGTGTGACCACAGAAAGTCAGGACCTCGGTTTAACGTCCTATCTGAAGGACGGGACATTCTTTTTTTTAGGAAATACATTCTTAAATATAAAAGCCAAAAAACGTTTATGCAGGAAACGGCTTTAAAGCTTTTAAAGGTGAAGTGTGTCCTTTCGGAGCACAATAAAACTGCAAAAGTTCATTGTTTCCAAACAGGTTTCCCATTCCCAAACTCCCCTACCGCCCCCTGTAGATCGTCTATCCAGTATCTCAACGTCAGACAGCATTTACAAGTTACTGGGTTGATAGAAGAAGTGATTGTGTGGAAGAACTAATGGATTTGGTGAAGTCAGATCTGTGATTTTTGAGTGTCAGCCGATGTCAGTATGCAGTCCTGTGGTGATTTTCACCTTGAGATTAAGATCTCAACTTCCCAGCATCAAGTATATGATGTTTTATAACATAGGCTACTTCAGCACTCATTCTGTTTAATAAAAAACAGAAAAATCTGTAACAATTATGAACCCTTTGGCCTGGCCATCTTCTGAATACAATCCGACGACAACAGGATCTCAATGACTAACAGCACATCATTGAAAAGTGCCATGACAAGCAATGTTCGAATGCATCCCAAACTACAGCTAAATGAACAGTCACAGACAGACAATGCAAAGATATATAGTTAAAAGAAAGCATGTTAAAATATCTTGACCACAATGATCCTCCTGACCGCATGTGATTTCTCATCATGTATTTGATATAAACTCAGATCAGGGTTCAGAAGGTTTGACATCGATCCGGCTCTACAGTTCTCTGGTTTCAACTGTACGATTCATTCAAGAATAAAACACACACATTTAACATCTGACACAACCAGATCTACAACATACTGTACCTAAGGCGTCTGTTACTCGAAAATGAAACTTCATTCCACTAAACATATTTTTCTATATTTCCGAGAAGAGTTGAATGTTTCTGAGAAGAGCAGAATCAAAACTGAAACTGCAGGAAACAAACTAAAGACACACAACACTAAATGATGAAGTGTGTTTGCGATTGCGACACTCTATCGAAAGGTATTACATAAGGAACGTGCAATAAAAACAACAACATAAGAACATTTACAAAATATTGGGAGACCGGGGCTAGTTGTCCCAGGGGGAAAGTCTCAGTAAGAAGTATCATATTAAATAAATGCTATTCACATGTTGTGTTAGTAATATACTATTATTTAATAATATGGTATAGATGTTGTGTAAAATAAGTATATAATAAAACCACACTGACATGGATGGATGGATACAGTGTGACATCATATCCTGTCACAGGGGTTACAGTTTTTCTCATTTGCATAAGACACGCTTAATGAAACTGGGATCCACTTGATCTTCATCATCACATTCTTAATACAGCAGAAGTCTTCCCTGGCAAATGTCTCAACACTTTTTCATTTGTTTCTCACGTTTATCACAGATCTCATTGAAAGACCCCAAAGATGAACTGTGTTGAACAAAAGGAAAGCATCTATTCACAGCTGGTAGAAACTACATGCATAATTATGAATCTCTAATGCACCTGTGTGAAAATTCAACTCTTCAATCATCAATCAGTCCTCAGTTATCTATAAAAGATGCTTGATATTTGCATGCATGGATTAAAGAGGCCAAAGACACGGTATTATTGACCATGTCATGAATCATGGCTTTTCCTTTAGAGAGGCTGAAGGGGTCCAACCCATTCTGAGTTGAAACACTGTGGCATAGGCTTTTTCAGATGAGAACAGTTACTGCCACTGTGTATTTCAGTTTTACTGTATCTGTTGGCAGAACAATCCCATTTATGTGACTGTCGTAATGTTAATTTTGACATGCTTTTTTGCTGGTCAAGTCACCTTCATTTATATAGCGCTTTAAACAATATAGATTGTTTGAAAGCAGCATTACAGTGATAATAGGAAATTAAAGTAACAGAGATTGTTTTGGCTTTACAGCAGCTCTAGAATAAAGTTATTGTCCAGATAAAGTTAGTTTTGCTGGTGGCAGAGGAAAGATCTTGGGTGTTGAACAGGAGTCTGCCATTGTAGATAATAGTCGTGGAAAACAATGCGATCAGACTGTGTGAAATCCAGGCAGCATAATTTGCTTTATTAATTGCTTTTTTCTTAGAGAGTAATGGGGGGGCACATAACCATTTCATTATTTCATTCATTAAGTCGGTTTTAAAACCTCTGTAAGTCAGGAGACGTGGGAGGAACATCATTGTGCACAGTGTCAATCTAGAGAATAGCCTAATACTTTTTCATTTTGATGTTTTTGAATGTAAAAACCAAGCGAACATCATAAGTTGACCTCAGACAACAATATACAATTTTTTAAAAAAGCCAGTTCATGACCCCTTTAACATTCTAGTAACTACTATTAACTAACAAGAAACTCTGATTAACAATTAGTAAGTAATAGCTCTCAGTTTAATGTGGAAGTTATTTTCCATACCTCCCAGATAACTAATTAACATGAATAATGCATCATTTATAACGGTAACACACTAGTAATGAATCAAGTGTTACTACATCCTTCTAAAGGAACTACTAACTATTTGGATCAGTTTTCTAAAGAAACACAGGTCAATTCCAACACTGAAAAATGGTGTTGGATTTACTTCACAAATAATTACAAAGAAAATGCAAGTAGCTCATTGAATTAAACGTTACATTTGAAAGTAAGTCTGAAATAGTTCTCTCTTGTAAAACTCACTGTAATTTATTTATTTATTTATAAATTCGATTTTTTACAGTGTAGAAGATACAGTAGGACATCAACACTGTAGTTTGGACAAGTATTGGACAAACTCAATCCAGAAGAGGGTGCCGTCTAATGGTTTTAATGACGGGTCTTTGTGGAGAGTTTCACAGGTGTGTGTGTGTGTTTGTGTGTGTGTGTGGTGTGTGTGTGTGCGTGTGTGTGTGTGTGTGTGTGTGTGTATGTGTGTGTAATACATTACATAAACTGAAATACATTGTAATAGTTTAATGGCAGGTTCCATTGTGACAAGTTATCCCATACAGAGAGACATCATGTCCTGTCATTGTTGGGGTGTCTGCCATTGTCATTGTTGGTGTCTGGGTGTCTGGTGTTAACATTAATCTGGCACAAAAAAAAAATATTATATTACACTTAATTTGAGCATTTACTCTCCCTTTCGAGTGCCATCGGAAAAGCATGCTGGGAAATAGACATCCCAGCCATTTCAGTGAAACTTAAGTTAGTCTAAATTAAAATAATAATTTCATAAAACTCAAAACAATGAAACAGTTCAGCTTACTTAAAATATATCAGTTCTGTGAACTTGAAAGAAAAAGAAAGTGCTAAATACTCATAAAATTTAATTTGACAGAACTAATTAGTTTAATTTAAGTTTGTCCTACTCAAACTAATTAATTATTTTGAGCGTTAGGGTGAGAAATTTTCACTAGAGTAAAAAGTGTGACAGCTGTGTGACAATTAATTGTCCGGCTTGAATATGACAGAAGAGAAATAGAAGTATTTATAATGGGTCTGCTTTAAATCTGGTCAAAAGCTGCAGATCTTGAGGTCTTCAAGGGCTTCTTTATAGGTGAAAACATGATCACTGTGTGGAAGAGATGAAACAAATAAACAGCTGGTTCTGTACAGCATATGCATGCTCTCATATGATTATAGAGTCATTTTAAATTTTAAATTAAATTTAGTTATAGTTTAATAACTAATGACAGACAAATCAGAATCCCAGTAAAATGTATCCAAGGTAAATTGATTACATGATTTGTCTACAGGCATATGTATATTTACATATTTAAATCATCATCCACATTTTATTTATTTCACTCAATTAGCCTGTTTTGCTCATTAGCTGCATCAGCTCCGCGAACCAAACTTGGTTCCTCCAAAGCGGTGCTATGAGGAGCACGGAGCATTTGCTCTCCCTGATTCGTTTTATTTCCTGTGGTAACAACGTAATCGGTGGAAACGCATAGAGCGAGCGGCTGTCGTGGGCCAGCCCGTCCCTGTTCCTTGTAAAGAATACTGGGCAATGAGCGTTGTCTTGAGACGCGAAGAGGTCGACCTCCGCCAAACATGTCCCACAGCGACTGAACTGCCTGAGGGTTAAGGGACCATTCCCCTGGGGAACGTTGTCCCTGGACAGCATGTCCGAACCCACGTTCAGACGGCCTGGCACGTGCGCCGCTCTCAGCACTGCTGAGGCTGAGGCCATGAGACCTAGCCTCCTCTGAAAACTTTTGAGAGGAGTGACACTGCCCGCTTTGAATGACGCCGCCAGGCGCTGTACAGTATATGCAGCGCGCGCTGTGACGTAAGCCGCGCTGTCATTGACACCAAGTCCAGATCTGTTCCCAGAAAAGAGATGTTTGTCTGGGAGACAGCGAACTCTTGGTCCAATTGACTTTGAGACCCAAGCCTTCTAGATGGTTGAGTAGTAAAGCCTTGTGTGTCATCAGTTCCGCCTCTGACTGCGCTAGAATTAGCCAGTTGTCCAAATAGTTCAGTACTCGCATGCCCTGTTGTCTCAGGGGAGCATGCACTTCGTAAATGTACGAGGTGCTAAAGACAGGCCGAACGGCAGGACGGTGTACTGATAAGCCTGACCCTCGAAGGCGAATCTCAAGAAAAGCCTGTGACGGGGCGCTATTTGTATCTGAAAAAATGCATCCTTCAGATCCACTGAAATAAACCAGTCCCTCGGGCGAATCACACCCGCAGGACATCTTCTCTGTTAAAGCTTCAACAAAGAATTGTACGAGAAATTAGACAATGCCGGGCAGTCCAGTTGAGGACAAAGGACCTTTCTGGAAATTAACATTTGAATAAAGAGTGTTCTCTTTGTAAATGCAATACAAAACATGTATTGCATTTAATTTGACCTTCACCCGCTGATTGGATGCCTCCATTGGGTCGATGTAGTCGGGCTTACAGAATGGATCTTCGATCAACTTCCAACAAGGACGTGATGAACTCATTCACAAGAGCGGTACTACATTTCACATTCAAGAATACAACAGACTGTACTATCTGAACACTGTCAACGAGGACAATGATAGGTTGTAACGGATGACATTGAAACCTGGCATGAGATTCTCGCCACTGCATTTACGAGGATGTTTACAAATTCCAGGATGTAATTGACGGAATGAAAATCAAGGGAAAGATTGATAAATCTAATCTAAACTGTGAGGTTTGCACACAAAGTAAATTTGTTCAGAGTAGAAACAGGGAACCTGATAAACGAGCTAAGGCTGCACTTGAACTAGTGCACACAGATCTAGCTGGTGCCACTGACCCGGTAGTTAAAGGCGGTTTCAAGTGTGCGCTGGCATTTACTGATGACTAGACTTCTCAGGTTCAGTGTTTGTGTATTTTCTAAAAGCTAAGAGTGACACTGTGAAAGCTTCTGAAAAGTTCCTCACTGACATAAAGTGTGTTACTGTAGATCAGACAGCGGCACAGAATGTGTTGGTTCTGTTTTTGGTTCTGTATGTTACGCATACAAGCAGGACAAAAAGAAATGAGATGCACGATGTGGAAAAGGAATGACAAAAACAGCCCTGAATACCCGGTCTATTATCCAGACACAGGAAAAGTTCTCAAGCACGGCTTGTGAGATTTGTAACAAAGTGTGTTACTGAACACCAGACACAGACTGACATTTCAGTGTCAGACGATGATTTCCATGGGGAAAGATATGTATCCGCACAGTCAAAAGAAAATGTGACTGATCAGACCCCAGAAAAGACTCATAAACCTCAAAATGAGACTAAAAGTCAGGGTTGGTGCTCAGAAAGAGGGAGTTGATCACAGTACACGTTACCGATGAGAACCAGAAGAGCTCCATATTTGTCTGATTATGTTTCTGATGTTGAATGTGATGACCATATTATGACCAATGTGGACTTCTGTTACATAGTGTGACGTACCACACACATTCAAGGATGCTATGAGTCCCAGTGAGTCACAGATGTGGGCTAAGGACATGAAAGATTAAATGGATTCCCTTAAAAAAAAAGTAAACATTTACTCGAACTACACTACGTGAAGGTAAACATGCTGTACAGGGGGTAGTTTGGTCTATGCTGTCAAAAACAATGCAGACGAGACTGAGGCATACAAAGCCAGATATTTATCAGAAGGCTATAGTCATGTGATGGGTGTAGATTACAAGACTTTCTCCCCAACAGCAAATATCACTTCAGTGCGTGTAATGCAAATGACGGTACAATGTGATCTTGACCTCCAAAAGGTGGATGTAAAAACTGCCTATTTGCATGCTCCAATATTTGGATGCTCCAATACTCCCAAGTATGTTCGCGTTTGAAGTAGTATGTTCCGGTTGCGAACACCGGTTAAAAGTCTTGCAGCCACATTTTGGACCTTTTGTAATCTAGATACGGAAGAATAGTTTATTCCCAAATATGGGGAGGTTTTTTTTTTGAGAATACATATTTTTATTCACATACACATTCATATGCACTTGAGATAAAACACAAAGAACACAGAATGATCATGCATGTGAACTGGTCCCCAAAGAAGCTATCTAAAGCTTATACTCGGGGGCCATGACAAACAAGGATGACAGAAGAACGAAAGATGTGTGGCCAACATATAATACATTTCATACATCTCATTCATACAACAAATAGTAGGAGATCCCATTAAACAGATACAATTTTTCTTTAACAGTTTACCTCGAGGTTGAAAGATTAATACTGACATACATGCAGAGTAAGAAGTAGTACGGGTAACACTTTACAATAAGGGTGCACTAATAAGCATTAATTCATGCTTAACCAATGCACAGATAATACTGAATTAATGTATTACTAATGATTATCTAAGCTATTCATTAATGATTGCCTCATTAGCAACTAATGAAGAGTCTGTCTGGTTAATATATTAGTTCATATATGAATTGTTATTAATTAAATGTGTAATTGTGGATTAATTCCATAATCACTTATTTTATTAACTAATAGTGTTCATTAATTTGTTAATTACCACAATGAGCCTAATATGCATTAATACATTATTAATTACAACATTAGTAGTGTGACAATTACTACAATTACTAGATGATGAGTTAATAATGATGTGCCTCAACAAGTAAAGTCACAACATAATGATCGTTAGCTAATGATTAATTAATCATTAATGACCATCACTAGAGTTTACAAAAGCTGTTTATTAAACACTGGTTTCCAAAAACATAGTAATTGACACACTACTAATGCTGTAATTAATAATGTATTAATGCATATTAGTTTACCTGTATTATCTGAAAGTTGAAATATAAGGCTTTGGCTCATTGAGGTAATTAACAAATTATTTAACACTATTAGTTAATAAAATAAGTGATTATGGAATTAATACACACTTACATATTTAATTAATAACAATTCATATATGAACTAATATATTAACCAGACAGAGTCTTCATTGCTAATGAGGCAATCATTAATGAATAGCTTAGATAATCATTAGTAATACATTAATTCAGTATTATCTGTGCATTAGTTAAGCATGAATTAATGCTTATTAGTGCACCCTTATTGTAAAGTGTTACCGTAGTACGTACATCAGGAAGATGTATACAAGCTTGAATTGTTTCAAGCTCACATAAACTGTTAATCAAGCCAAAGACCTGATACATAGTACATGCATTGTGAAATATATTATATTCAGTAAGTCTTAAAAGACCGTACCTAGAGAAAATAGTACGAGTTGGAGCATTGAAATCGGACCATGATATGGCGCGAATGAATATTTTTTGTAGAATTTCTAATTTTTTTAAGTGAGTAGGATAAGTATTGCACCATATAATATTGCAGTAATTTAAATGGGGTTCAAAGAGGGTTTTGTAAAGAGTAAGTAATATTGCGTGAGGAAGCAAATGTCTAAGCTTAAAGAACAGATCAACATATTTTGATAGCTTTTTGACAAGGTATTCAATATGGTGTTTAAAGTTTAGGTGATCATCTATAAAGACACCCAACTATTTAGTCATCTTCACTCTCTTTAGTTCCTCTCCCTTTATTTTAATCTTGAAATTTGGATCCTCAAAATTAGGTTGTTTTTTATTTGGACAGAATATTATGTAGTTGGTTTTACTGGTGTTTATAGATAGTTTATTTACTGTAAACCAGTTATCCACATTCTGAAGCTCTTTGTTAACTATAGTTGTTGAAGTTCAAATTCATTTTTGTGTGATAGGAACAAGTTTGTGTCATCTGCAAAGATTACTTTATGGAGGGTCTTTGAGAAATTTTCCAGGTCATTAATGTAAATAATAAAGAGGAGAGGACCTAATATGGATCCTTGTGGAACACCGTATTTAATGTGTTTGTTTTCTGATGTCTGTTCGTGAATAGTTACATATTGTTGCCTCTGGTGTAAGTAACTCTTGAACCAATTCAGTGGTTGACCTCTAATTCCATAATAGTGCAATTTGTACAATATGGTAAAGTCGGTGGTATCAAAGGCCTTTGAAAGGTCTAAGAATACACCGATACCATATTCCCCCCTTTTCAATTGCATCATTGATCTTTTCAGTTTTTTCCTGAAGCCATACTGGGATGGGTTGAGTATGTTCAGTGTATTAAGATAATTAATAAGTCTATTATAAACCACTCTTTCCAATATTTTGGAAAGAGTTGGTAAGATGGATATGGGACGATCATTTGTTATGTCATTTTTATCACCAGCTTTGAAAATCGGAATTATTTTTGCACTTTTTGTCATTTTGGGAACAGTTCCTGTGAGAAGTGAGAAGAGATTAATACAGTGTGTAAGTGGTTCAATTATTTCTTTGGCAATACTTTTTAATATTTTACTGCTAATTTCATATTTTCCAGCAGAATTTGAGCTCTTCAAAGCCATTATGATGTTATGCAGTTCAGTGGCGTCTGTAGGCTTTAGGAAGAAGGAGTTTGGATAGTTGCCTGACATATATTGTTTGTAAGAGACACTGTGTGGTTGAGTGATGTTTTTTGAGAGATTTGCCCCTATTGATACAAAGTAGTTATTAAATTCATTTGCAAGATCAGTATTATTTATTGTATCTGGGAGCACGGTGTCTTTATGTCCCCTATTTAAAACATTATTCAGTACTTTCCATGATTTCTTGGAGTCTCCCTGCGAGGTTTTTATAAGTTCAGAATAGTGACTATATTTACTTTTCCTGATTATATATACCAATTTATTCTTATAAACATTGTATTTAGTTGTATTCTCTATATTTGTTTTTTTAACATATATTTGGTAAAGTTTATTTTTTTGTTTGATGGAGTTAGAGAAAGGAAACAGTTTTTATAAGAATGGAGCAGCGAATGGAATCTGTTATTTCATTTACCAGGGAATCAGTGTCAGGATCGCAGCAGCAATAAACAGTGCTCCATGCTTTAGCAGACTTGCCTTAAGTTGATGCATTGTTCTGTCGTTTACTACTTTGATTTTTACCGGGTGAGTTACAATAGCCAATTCTAGAATAGATAAAAGCATGGATCATACAGTCTAAAAACTAATTTAGAGGACCTTTAGTCATTACTTAAATATATATATTGTTGTGAAATAAAAAAATCAAGTTCTGAGATACTGTTAGACTTTTTACTTGTAATTGTTATTTTATTGAGCTTGGATGACACACAAATTATGCCTATTGATTAAATATACTATCATGACTTGTCAGAGTTTAACATTTTCAGTTAATCAAAAAATAATTAAATTTTAAGTTCTGTTAATGTAAAATACAATTTGATGACGTGTATGCTTCATGTGTAATGTAAGTAAGTGTAATGTGGTGCGTAATGTGGTAATGTGGTGAATGGTAAGTAATTTTATGCTTAATTACACATATTTGCATTTGCTCAGGATTCTGTTGGTGATAGCCTACTGTAACCGAATAACGAAATCTGGAAGTCCTAACTCTGAAATTTGAGCAGTGTTGTCTGTCTGCCAAGGTAAAGTTAGCTAGAAGCTGTAGCCTCCCAGAAAGCAAGCACAGTTGGGCCGATTCTGGCTGAAATGTGTCACTGTTGGCTCACCGTCGGCACCGGTAAACAGATAATGGGCCCGAGTTTGTTTTGTCACAAGCGGGACACTACTAGAATAAAGGAACTCAGCCGCCTGAAAAAAGGTTTTGGCGGTTAATTTAAATCCTGAGGAAGATCCTGCAGAGCAGACGCAGACCATCGTTTTCGAGAGGAATCATTCTGAAAAACGAGTAAGTCATTTAATTAATTTATTGTTGTTTGATGTTTTAACTGTCAAGATAAAAAATAGTTTTTTTCTAATATCTAGATGTTTGCGATGATAATTCGCCTTTGGCTAAGCCACACCCTATAATGTAGATTGACCAATCACAGCGCAGCCGAGAACGAGCTCCACAGCGGTCCGACACTTCTTCACAGCGCTCCATTGACTTAACACCGGCGTCTCATATGTTTGGTCTCTGCAGACTATTACCGTCGTAGTTTTATCAGAAATATGGTTAACCGTTGTGTCTGGGGCATTTGTAACACAGATACGCGTTTCCCAGAGAGGTTGGAGGAGGGGTCCGTTTTTCCCCTCCCCAAAACCGAAGTAAAATCCTGACAAGTGTCGTCTTTGGATTAAACTGTGTGTGTCCTCAGTCAGCGAAACCCCTCAAGATCAACAACACACTTTTGTCTCTAAGATACATTTAGTTTTTAACCTTACTGTGAAGTTACACTAGTTAGACAGTTTTAGGTTATGATTTCGGTTCTCTACCCTAATTGTTGATACGCTAGCACACGCTGCTAATAAACACAACTTTATACTCGCGTAGTCCGTTTGCTTTGTAATAACGATTATAGAAGTGAATAGAGACCCAGCTTTGCATGAACAGTGTTGCTCCTGATATTGTGAGTCCCAGTCTCCGTCTCCATTAGGATATGCGGTGGTTCAGTCATTGACTGTGACCGTTATGCTTTTGCCTCTATTTGGATGCTTGTTGTTGTTGCTCGCGTTTATGTCTTGAATAAAGCCTTCGAACGCACACTGAGCCCCTTTTGCCTACTTCTATCAGTCACTTTATTTGCTGCTTTATAAAAGTTTGATAAAATTTCAGCAGAAGAGCTGTCACAGCACAAGCCATGTTGATACCAAACCAGAGCCCAGATGAAGTTGACGGACGTAGCAACAGTAACTAAGGGGGGCGGGGCTTAGCCAAAGGGGAATTGCTGATCAAAACTTGAAAACATCCCATAAATCTATCTATCATCTATCTATGAAAACATTCAAACTTTTAAAACTACTAAACTAAAGCTAAAACTATTTCAAACTGAAAACATTCATGCTAACGTAAAGTTTGTCTACAAACTTTTTAATCTAGTTCACAGTATATTCCTGTAGGCTATTTTCTCGAGAATGACAAATAAAACCCAGAATGCATTGCTTTTTAAGGTATATTACTGTTTTAATGGAAAGCATGATACTGTCAGAATTTGGACTTTTTTTTTACTCCCAAGGGTTAACAGTGTAGAATACATGATAACATTTAGTTTTTGAATGCTCTAACAACAACCATTACACATATTATTCCTAATCTAACACCTTTCACCTTTCAGTCAGTTCTGCTGACTACACCATTTTACTACATGTAGAATCAAATATATAAGATTTATAGAAGATCTAAAGTGGTATCATTTACATGTACATCATGATCGTACATCACACACCGGATCCTCATATACTTTAAGAAATATTCTGTAGATTACATGACTGCTCACATTTTTACACACATGCACAAATTCTGCTTAGAAACAACATTCTGCTCAGTTGTGTATTGGCAAGAAAATGTAGCGGCAATTTAAAAGTTAAAAGTTTTTTTTTTACATGTAAATTATCTTTGCATCTGAAAGTCTTCAATGATGCCACTTGGTTTGCCACAGAAGTGTCTTTCAAACTGTCAGTTATCAAAGGTTTTTTACAGGTTTGCCACTACTAGTGAAGACTAGTTTGCAAATAACAAATGTACCACATATTAACCTTCAATTTTGTTGTAAATAAACTATTTAAAAATGAATTGATAACATATTCACTGTGGTGATGAACATAAACTATTTTTTTTTTCCAAACTGCAAATCAAAGACCTTTAAACTTCTTTCATATATACATTTAGATGTATTTATCCAAACTCTCAATAGCCTCCTGTTTTGTGCATGTTCTCCATCCAACTGGTATCTTACCATACCCCGCAAATGTTTTACTGTATTGTTTTTCCAGATCTTTCTGGAATCTGCACACAAACCACTTCCAGTAGGGCAGCTCAGAGAGATCAGGGGTGATGCTCCACTTTGCATATTCTCCTCCTGCTGTTCTGTATTGTCTATATAGGACTGAGCTATCTGAGGCATCAGGGTGAAAATCTTGAAAGTAGCTTGCTACACGTGATGTGCAGATCCCAGTACACAAGTTTGTTGTATTCCTGAATGACCACCCGTATATTCCATCCACTCTGTGGAGAGGAACACTGTGATCTCCATCATGGTTTTCTATGGTGTTGGTGCAGATGGCTGTACAGAACGGACACTGAGCCCAACAGCACTTACAGAAGTGATTAATCAGAATCTCATCTGGTCTGAAATTTTGGTCCAGATTTACAGGAAATGTATTTGTGTTGAATCTGCTGCTGATGTCAGACATTGTAGCAGGAAGTTCTTGTGTTATCACATCTTTTAGGATGTTGAAATCCTCAACATCATGATGTTTGACTCCACTGAGGTCTTGTTCAGAGAAGATCAGCACACCTGAGAGCTTCTGTGAGAAATTCTCCAGCCACAAACCAACATCTCCTCTGTTCGTTTGAACACATTCAGTAGATTCACGCGCTGCTTTTATGATTTTCTCCTGCAGGAGTTCAATGCTCTCCTTCATCTTGGGTAAAACACTGACACTGAACTTATCATTGATGTACTGACTGACTTTATCTCTGATGAACCTCTTGAAGTGATCTCTGGGATTATGAATGTAGTTGATGTATTTGCCAAAATCCTCCTCTTCTGCCAGTATCTTCAGGATATGTTTCTCCAGACCCGATCTGTTTCCATTCAGTGAGTTTGATTTAATTTCATCTGTCAGATCTTTGGCAGTCCTCTTGTAGACGCTCTGCTCAATGGACCATTTAAGTTTCTGACAGATGATCTCACCAAAAATTGCAGCTGAAGTAGCTCCATTGCAGTATTTCTGGAAAATACTATAGTACTCTTCTCTCTTATTCTCCAAATAGCGAACAGGATCATTGGCTTTCCTGAACAGTTTATCTTGTTCAGTGATCATCTCTTTTTCTTTCTGAATAATTGAATAAGACAAATCCACAAAGAATTCATTCTTGATCACATATTTTACTCCTTGCTCATGTGCTAATATTCTTGCCTTGATGTAGTCTGTAAGTTGTTGAATGCAGCTGTTGTTGTAGCCGATCTTGAAATGTTAAATGACCTAATCATTTTGTTTGTCTCCTGAGCAACATCTGCGACTAATGATCTTATTTGGGTTTCATCTTCTGGAGACAGAGTTTGAGTAAATCCCAGTGTTTCTTTCAATTTCTTTCCTACTGTTTTGCAAACATCCATTACAGACGTTCCTTTTGCGGATGTTTTGAAAATGACATAATCTGAATAACTTGGCACAGTGAAAATGTTGTTGTACTCACTGCTCTCTCTCCAGTGGTCTACAGCAGCACTTTCATACACGTTACTGAGGATCTCTCTCACATCTCTCATTATATCAATGTCTTTGATTGCTGGATTGTCTCTGATGATCATCTCCATCCCCTTTTTCCAAAACAAATCAAACTCGTTCTTCAGTGTTTCTTCAACTTTGTCTTTGAATTTTAAGGCAAGTTCTTCACTCTTTTTATAGAGAGTGTCTTCATGCTTTTTCCTCTGATCATCAAACTTTTTCTTCAGGTCTCGCTGCTGAATAACCTCATTTAATTTCCTCTTTGTTTCTCTCACAATGTTTACCTGAACATCGTTGATTTTTAGCTCAAATGATGTTTTCCACTGAATCAGCATTTCTTTATCTCTGTCTTTCTCAAAGAATTCTGCCATTGATTTTTTCACTTCTTCACTTGTTTTCTCCAGTTCTCTTCGAAGATCAGTTTCCTCAACCTCATTAATTTCTTTACTTTCTATTTGGTTGTGCAGTTTATTCTCAGTGTCCATCATGGCGCTGCGAAGACTCCAGGACCACTTGCTGTATTCAGTCTCCAGTTTCCTGTAGGCTGAAATCTCCTGAGAATTTCTGAAGCTGAAGACGAATCGTTCATTCAATAAAGCCTCCCAGAGATCTTTAATACGATATTTTAAGTCTATCGGCATCATTCCATCTGATTGTGAGGCATGAGATATAATAGTCTTCTTGAGGTCTTGAATATTTTCACAGTAGTTTGGGTTTGGTGGTGCCATGGGTGGGCTTCCCTCCCAGAGCTGAGCAAAATACTTCACATCATTCTCGACATCAAATCTAATAATATCACTGAAACTATCTGCATCATAGACTTCATCTTTAGCAGCGAGTTTTGTCATGTCATCCAGTTTCTCCTGCAGTCGTCTTCTTCCCTCCATGTTTTTCTCTCCAGCTGTGACGTCTGAGACGTTCTGAT
The DNA here is from genome assembly GCA_033366665.1 of Phoxinus dragarum. Classification (NCBI taxonomy): domain Eukaryota; kingdom Metazoa; phylum Chordata; class Actinopteri; order Cypriniformes; family Leuciscidae; genus Phoxinus; species Phoxinus dragarum. Next base: position 59,167 of record JARPMJ010004725.1, read on the forward strand.
GCACAAACACACATCTGGGATTCAGTCTGACCTTCTTCATCCTCATGATGGCCTGAACGACAATCTGAAGAATGTCCTGCATCTCAGATGGGTTTTCTCCGAAGATGTTGATCAAGGTCAGATGTCCAAGACCTACAACAAATGTGGCCAATTCATTGTCATGATGTGTTGTTGATTTTCCAGCCAGTTCTAGAGCACGAAGACCCTCAGTATCAACAACCAGAATATAGTCAGTCTTCATTTGTGTTTTCATCTCGTCTGAGACTTTGACCAGCTGCATGAAAGCTCCTCTGGTGCACCTGCCAGCACTGACAGCAAACTGGAGTCCAAACATGGCGTTCAGCATGGTGGATTTCCCAGAGCTCTGAATCCCTAAAATTGACAGCACAAAGACTCTCTTGTCTCCCAGTTTCTGAATGAGTTCATCAATAACAGCAGAGATCCAGACCAGAGGAACATGAACAGCATCTCCATCCATCAGCTCCAGTGGAAATCCAGAGATCATCATCTCTGCTGCAAGACTCGGGAGAGAAGAGAAGTCAACCTGCAGGCCTTTCTTGTTCTCCTTCACAGATGAACATGATTCATAGATCTGACCGATCTCCCTCATGATGTGCTCCAAACCAAAGTTTGCAGCTTGAAGTTCCTCAGATATTTTCTCAAGTTCAGTTTGTTCCTTTTTGAGTTGTTCAGATTGATCATGTTTCTCTTTCAGTTTTAAGACTGTTGACCACTTTTCATCATATTTGTGATGTACAACAGAAAGATCAGCTGATGTGTTTTCATCCAGGAGGTTTCCGAGCCACTTAATGAAAAACATCTTCTCATGTTTATTATGTGAGTTCATTTGTCTAATGAAAAGCTTCATAAACTCACTGATGTTAGATTCATGCTGCCGTTTACGGATTTTCTTCAGGTCTGTTTGTTTTCTACTGATTTCCTCTTCTATTTTATCTCCTCGAGTTTGGTGTAGGTCTTTGTTCTTTTGACTCCACTGATGCCACAGTTTTCCCTGATGAGGCAGAATTGATTCTTTGATTCCTATCAGATTTTTCTTCACCAGCAAACTAATCATCGACTGTGCTGCTTCTCTTCCTCTCCTGCAGTCTTCATTATCTTTCTCGTCTACTCTGATGTCTGACTGTTTGGACAAATCTTCAAGTCTGAAAGTGGAAGATGATTCTGAGAGACAATCATTTATAGCTCTTCTGAGATCTTCAGATACTTCTGATTGATTTCTGTCTTTCATCCCAATCTTGAATTTTCCTTTGCCTATCTCAATCATAGCAGATTCATCCTCAGTGAAAAGAAATATGAGTGGTTTCTTGTTTGTGTACAGGTCTTGGATTATTTCTGCACTTCTGGAATTCCTGTCAAGTTTTGCTAGAAGGACAACATTGACTGAGGACATTTCAGTGAGGATCAGTCGCTGTTTCTCATGGTCTCCTGCATCACCGTGTAGATTACAGAACGCAACACAGTCATTGAATTTATCTGTGTTTTTCCCAGAGGGGCAGAACCAGGCGATCTCCACCAATCCATCCATCAGGACTCTGGCTTTGCTGCTGCCTGGGCAGTTCCTGTGGAAGAACGTGTTGTGTTTCTCATTGATCAGACTGTTCATCTGTTCAGACTTGGATGAAGACACAGAGTCAAACCTGAAGAAAGACACCATTGGAGTTTGTGCCTTGCAGATCGGCTGGGTTTGACTGGTGGTTTCATTGTTGAGGTTTCTCGTCTTCCAGCTCTTGTTGATTTGTCTGAATGTCCAGAGAGGAAACTCAATCTGTTGTGTGAATGGATTAGGAACAAGCAGAGGCAGAGCGTACTGACACTGAGACAGTTTAGTGACCATCAGCTGCTTCAGGAAATCATCAGCACAATGAAACACAGCCATCTGAACATCCATCGGGTGAATTTGATCAGACTGATTTGTTCCTTTGTTTGACAAAGACATTATTGCAAAAACATCATGAACATTTTCACTGCTGGTTTTAAACAAGTCACCCTGTTTTGTTTGATCCTTTTTATTGGTCTCTTTAATTCTGATGCCTCTTGATCTGTAGTTCATCATCAATAGTTTTTGAAGGAAAGTCTGAACCAGCTCATCCTCAGCACAAGACTCATTGGACTGTAAAGAATGTGCAGTTATCTGAAGAACATCTGCAGGTCTCAGGTTATTGAGATGCCTGTCTTCAAGATGAAGTTTGTGAAACAGATTATTCATTTTTTCAGTAGTCTTTTTCAGTATTTTCCTGGTGTAATGATGGTGTTGATCAGGACTGACTCCTGATTGTCCACAGTACTTGTTTCCCCTGTTGATTAAGCAAATATTTATTTTATTTAGAGAAATAACTTTTATACGGAAAAAATATACAGTGGAGAAAATAATAATTGGATCCCCTGATGATTTTGTAAGTTTGCCCACTTACAAAGAAAGCAAGGGTCTATAGTTTTTAAGGTAGGTTTATTTTAACTGATAGAGACGAAATATCAACAAGAAAATCCAGAGAAAAACACATTATATGGTTATGAAATTATCAGCATTTGGATCTCCTACCTACCAACCAGCAACTATTCTGCCTCCCACAGAGTGGTTATGTGCCCATGTGAAACAAGATCTCTGAAGATCTCAGCAGAGGAGGATTAACTGCACAAACAGCATTACCAGCTTGTAGAAATTTAGCAGGAATTCTAGGCTGATTTGGCTGTTGCTACTGGAATGGTGGGTCCATTAAAACTCATTCAGTCATCAGTTACTTTTCAGAGTTTATTTGACTTGACATGTAGGAGTAGATATTTCTCAGATGGCAGTGATGGTAATTGTTGGTTTCTAAAACCCATAAACAAAACCATTAATAAAATACAAACACAACTTACAATACTTATTACTAACCAGACTTTATTTTGGTTAGTAGTCTACAAAAGTTGTTATTGCGAACTAAGAGAGGTTTAACTCTATTTCATTTGAAGTCACCATAGCTTATTATTGTTTACATTAGTTGGGCTCTTAACTCTTTTTATATCTTTTGTATTTTTGGAATTAGACTGATAACAAACGTCTGATAGGAACTACACTGTTTTTTGACTACACTGATTTTTTTTTTTTTTTTTACCTTCGCAAACGTGTCTTAAACACTTTACGGCAGACAAAAAAATCGAATAGAGCCGAAAGGCCAAGAGCCCAACTAAATCAAACTGTTCACCTGCAAATTAAATTAATTAACTTGACTTTTAATAGTGCAACTGTGCTGCCAGCATTTTACAGATAAATTATAGGACGATTTTTACAGTAAAAGCTGTAAAAATAACAGTACTTTGTAGGTAAGTGTAGGTAAGATGCTGACAGTTAATTATGCCAAATTTACAATGAAAAAAGTTCTACAATATGTATTATGTGCAATTTGCATAATCTTTTTCTGATATACACGCACGCGCGCACGCACACACACACACACACACACACACACACACAGCAATGAATGATTAATACTAGTAATAATGGGTAATGAAGTCAAACCTGAGTGTGGAAGTCTTCCCTCTCTGTATCTTCTAGGAGCAGCAAATGAATGTTCTCTGGCTGCTGTGTCTATTTATAAGGTTCTGATGTGGAATGCTGATGTTGTTGTTTTTATTCATGTGACACGGAAGAAAGAAAGTGAAAGTGTTTTAGTGTTACCGGTAGTTGTTTTTGTGTTGAGGATCTTGCAGCTAATTTGAGTTGAGGTTAACTCTTGTATGTAAATGTGTCTTTTTATGTGTTAATAATTCACATTAGTTACTTAAATTATACATGTGGCCAAGTAGTAGGCCTATATAAGAAATCTTTTTAAGAAATCTCTCTCATCTCGCGATACTATTCACTGGTAATAGGCTTGTTTGAGATGCGCTTTGCCTCGCCTGAATTGTAGTCGAGAGTAGACGGCTGCAGTGAGGGGAGGAGAGAAAAAAGCGCAGGCAAGCCGGACAGATCCATGTAACACCTGTGAGGATATCGCGGGATTCACGGGATTCACGCTCGTGCACAGTGTTGCTAATAAACTGGATATAATTTAAGTTCTGTTGCTTTTATATGAAAATAAATATAATGAACCACTGATTCTTGAGAGTCGGGACAAAACACGTTAAATACACACTATATCAATTGGAGTTATTCCTTTCTGCAGAGAAAGGTCTTAGCTATTTAACCACGTAAAGGAACAGGTTCTGAATAAAAACACATTTTTAACAAATAAACATGTTTCCCTTCATAACTGGATTTGTGTCAACTCCGTCAGACACACTAAAAAGTAAACAATTTTAATTCTTCCAATCCAACAAGAATGTAAAGTTCTGAAATATATTGTAATAGTGTTTAGTTACTCTGATATGTAAACAAAATACAATATATAAACTTAAGTTGTGATTTCACATTATTCTGAAAACTTAGATTTCTAAATATTTGTATTTTCAAACTTTGATTTTAATTTCAGTAGCCTATTGTAAAAACAAATTCCTTAAATAAATAAAACCTAAGAGGATGTAGATCAGATGGTCCTTTATTACAAAAACAACATCAACTGAAGGAAGAATGTTTTTTCCCCAAAAAAATTAACAAAAACATACATCCAAACGTCGAAGATCTGACGGTGTTAACGAAAAACTGACGGTGTTGACGAAAAATGTGTGCATTGCTGATTATTGAACAGATGTGCTCTTTAAACACTACTACTAAAACTACTCCTCGTTATTAGAGTATTGAACTTACTGTAAAGCAAACTATAATAAACATATTGCACATACACCGTTTCCAACTATTTTAAATTACACCGTTTCCAACTATAAAAAAAAAACAATAAGGGAAACGAGGGGCCGTGATAATTTTTTTTGGCCATATCGCCCAGCCCTACACTTGCTTCTCATTTCTCTATCTCTGTCTCTACATATATAAATATATATATTAAAGTGCCATGGCAAAGTTACACGTTACACAATAATAAGCAGACCACTGCCTGCCCATTCTCTACAAGTCAGATGCGTATGGTTAAATAATGTAATGCATGCTATGTATGTGCAGTTATGTGTAAATAAAACCCTGAAATAACAGTTTAACCCTTCACTATATTCACAAATAATAATATTCGCACATTAAGAGGTTATTGGTGGATTTGTCAACTCCGTCAGCTTACAGGTCAACTCCGTCAGACATAGAACCTGACGGAGTTGACGTCTGACAGAGTTGACGTCAGGGAATGTATTTTCCGCCAAAACATGTATTGTACACTGCAGCTAGGTAGTTTTTCCTCAGTTGCTAGCTGTCCCAATAACCTCAATAAAATGCTTAAATTCAATCCACTATGGTTTAAAAAAAAGTATCTTAACAGAAAGATGGTGTTGACATGGTGCAGCTGTGACCATAGGAATATTGACATTGTTTGTCTAAAATATAAAAAAATGTACAAGGTACCAGAGCATGTGTGGTAGTGCTGCATTCACCACAGGCAGGGAGATGAAAAGGGGTCCTCGGGATATAGCTGACCATGCTATTTTCTGATTTAAAGAGCTTTATAAAAATATCTGACGGAGTTGACAGAAATCGAGGACACAACTTTAATAGGCAGATTTCTATGGAAAATATTGTTTGATATTCACTTCATGCATTGTTTTTTATATTTATACCCCTTATTTTTTATTTGATGTATATGTTTTCACAATTGTAGAGCTTTTTTAAAGTTTTTTGGGATGGTTAATATTGTGACCTCTTGCTGAGGACAAGTGCAATAACATGGACCTTCTAACCACAGACCATACATTTAAACAAATTTTCCCCAAAAAGATAAAAATGTTTATTCCAAAAATCAGATAGGTATATACAATTCCTTTATATTTAACTTTGTAAGTATGTCAATCATGATGAATTTCTTAATTTTTGCTATAAATTAGACTTTTCTATGTGGGACATGTTTTGTCCCGACTCTCAAGAATCAGTGATTATATATATAGCCTATATATATATTCCTTAAAGCTATTCCTAATAGGTAATCATGTGAACACACACACAAAACACACACACACTGGGATACATTATAATAGTTTAATGGAAAGTTTCAATATGACAACACATTTACCTGAAAGATTAATGTGTGTTAACAGTGTGGTCTCGATTTTTTTTGTAGTCAAGACTTTAAGGTTTATATAGAAATTATATATATGTAGAAATTATATAGAAATACAAGCTTACTTTTAAATAACACACCCAGAGAAATATAAACTAGAGTATAAAGTGTGCCCGCTGTGTGGCTTAAATGTGACAGAAGAGAAATACAAGAAATTCATATTTTGTCTGCTTTAAATCTGGTCAAAAGATGCAGATCTGAGGTCTTCGATGGCTCCCGTCCACATGATCTCTGTGAGGAAGAGATTGAAAAAATACTGTAACTTCTGTTCATGATTTCATATGTCTATTCACACAGTCAATATCAATACAAATATTCAGGGAAAACTGAATATTTGTTATTAGGTGATAAAACGGATGTTATTAGATGATGAATCACAACTCACAAACTACATGCACACGAATATAAACATTAATAAAAAAAAAAAATTCCTGCATTTTTTGTAAATTTGCTAAATAAATGGGTTATTTAACACAGCAGTAAGACATATTTAAAATGGAAGTAACAAACAGAAAAACCAAACATACACAACTCAACTTACTGTCTGAAAAGACTGACATTATGAATCATAATTAATATTTGCGGTTCTGAAAGAGTGTGATTGTATTAAATGTTGTACCTTATTGGCAGACCTTCTTGTGACGTTGTCCTTAAATCATATTTTGAGGTTTTCAAGTTTGTTGAGAGCATTTTTATAACCACCAGTGATAGTGAAATTACACTCTTTGATAAATGTCATTAACTTCAGATTATTTGGAAAATTGTCACAAAAAATTTCTAGGGCCTCCTTAGTCCCTTTGAGTTCAATCAAATCTGAAGTTTGATCTTGAGTCCAGTGAGCAGTGAGGGGTTTATGTTCTTCTTTGATCAATGTCATCCACTTGCTGGGATCTGAAGTGGAGCTGAAGATCAGGCAGTGTAGGTTTTCCTTAAGTAGTTTTTCTTCTGGTTTATACAATTTGAAGAGAAAATCTGGTTTGTTCGTCAGTTTATCGCTTTTGATTTTTTCTAGCCTTTCGCTTTTGATTTTTTTTAGCCTTTCGCTTTCGCTTTTGCTTTCTTCTAGTCGACTCTTGTCCTCAAAATCCGTCTTTACAAACATGTTACCGACCACTTTGTCTTTTTGTGCCATCTCTAGTCTGTGCTGGTGTGTGAGGATAGTGATAGTGAAGCTCCTGTTTAAACCTCTTGTTCACCGGCTCACGCTTATAAACCCTAGAGATTGCACAAGCCGAACAGAAGACGACAGCACCTATTGTTCAGTCCCGCACATATTTGATTCAGTGCCCAGATCAACACGTGTCTCTAGACTGGTTTGGCCACATGATTCTGAAACTGAAACTATGCAATGATAGTAATACTGTACCATAGTACTTTAACATATATATTACTGAGGTATAGTACAGAATGATAGCCATATTTATATATCATGTCAACTACAGTAATCCAAAGCACTTCAAATATATGGAAATCAAAAGGTTTATTCATAAACCCTGGTTTAATGTTAATGTTTATGGTGTCCGTATCATTGATTAAATGAATCTGCACTCACACATGATCTGTTTAAATAATGGCTCGTCTTGCACTTGTGGATTAGTTGGGTGTGGCGAGGGGGGGCGTGGTTTTGCGAAGTCTGTAGCGGGAGAGAGAGGAGGGAGCCGAGCGGTGAGTAAGTAGGTCAAGTGCAGATGATGAACACCTGTGTCTGATTGCAGTAATTGGCGTGGAGAGACCGGATATAAGCCGGCGGGATTGAGAGAGTGGGAGAGAGAGTTGGACTGGGACCTCGTCTGCTGCTGCTGCTGCTGAGACTGAGAGAATTCACATTGGGACTGAATTTATGATTTATTTTTGCTGTGCTGAACGCATAGTGGACGCGCTCTGTGCGCACTTTTCTTTTTAAACTTTGAACTTAAAATAAACGAGTGTCCCAGCCACGCCGACCCCTGTCTTCTTCCTTCCCTGCATTTTTCACATTGAACCTCGTTACACTGGTGCCGAAACCCGGGAGGGAAGAAGAGCGCCGCCGCCATGCAGACCCCGCCAGCCTCGCCGTTTGCGGATATTATAACATCGCTCGCCGGTCTTCACCAGGACCAGCACCAACATCTGCTGACTATTAAGGAGGAGCAGGACAGGAGATTTGAAGCGCTCCTCCGAGCTCAACATGAAGACCGCGAGCTGTTCCGGAGCTGGGTAGACCGGGAGGTTCGGGCCATCCCCTCCCCTGTTAAGGATTCAACTTTGCCGTTGCCCCTCAACAAAATGGGACCCCAGGATGACCGGAGGCGTTCATAGATCTCTTCGAGAGGTCCGCGGAGGACCGGGGATGGCCCTCCGAGGACTGGCCAATGCGGCTCATCCCTCTGCTTTCCGGAGAAGCACAAGTAGCCGCACACCAACTGCCAGTCCCGAACCTCCTGGACTATAAAGATCTGAAACGTGCAATCCTCCAGCGGGTCGGCCGGACCCCAGAACAACATCGCCAGAGGTTCAGGACCCTGAGCCTCGAAGAGTCCGGCCGGCCCTTCATCATGGCACAACAGCTCCGGGACTCATGCCGCAAATGGCTGATGGCCGACGGAAGCGACGTCGAGGGAATCATCGACCGAGTGGTACTGGAGCAGTTCGTGGCGCGGCTTCCGAGGAAGACCGCGCAGTGGGTCCAGTGCCACCGCCCGACGTCGCTGAACCAGGCCATCCAGCTGGCGGAGGATCAGATGGTGGCGTGCCCAGGGGTCGGCGAACCCCTGCCATCTGCTTCTCTCTCTCTCTCTCTCTCTTCCCCCTCTCTCTCATGTCCCCCTCTCTAAACCTGTCCCTCCTCCCAGGTCTCGTGTGGGGCTTATGCCAAGGCCAGCTCCCCGATGGAGAACAGGGACGTCAGCGGATCCAGTGCCACTGCCCAGGGGCTCCTCCCAGGGGAGGGGGCTTCCCTACTGGACCCTTCACTTCACCGGCTGCTCCACCGCTCGCTCCACGCCAATCTCTTGACCTGCTTCCTGCCACTAGGGCGGCGGGAAAGTCCTGGGCCGGTATGTTGGCGCTGTGGGGATCCGGGTCACTTTATTGATCGGTGTCCAGTGATGGAGGTGGGGACGCTGATCCGGGTCCCCGATGCGCCACAAGCTGCCCCGATCAGGCTGGCCTGTACCAGATACCAGTAAGTATCAAGGGGGGTACATTTCAGGCTTTGGTGGATTCAGGTTGTAACCAAACCTCCATCCATCAAAGCCTGATTCAACCTAGGGCATTGGATAACAGCCGCATGGTTAAGGTACGGTGTGTGCACGGGGAGGTGATGAAGTATCCGATAATGCCTGTGGAAATTCAATTCAGGGGACAAAAGCATAGAGTAGAGGTGGCAATTAATCCGCATCTCCGGCATCCGCTAATTTTGGGTACCAATTGGCCAGCATTTAATGAATTATTGGGGGTTTTGTGTGCGGATGCCTCTTGGTCAAAAAGAGACAAGAGGAAGGAGGCGGTTGCTCAGGTGGGCGAAGCTGACACGGGATCTCTGGGAGCTGGTTCAGGGGAACAGAGCGCTCTGGAAAGAATCATCCTTACGGAGCGCGATGATTTTCCCCTGGAGCAGTCTCAGGATGAAACGCTGAAACATGCTTTTGATCAGGTCCGTTCTATCGACGGCCAGCTTCTCCCCCCTGACCAACCACTCTCCTATCCTTATTTCACAATTATAAAAGATAAGTTGTATCGGGTGACCCAAGACGCCCAATCAAAACAGGATACAACTCAGTTATTAGTACCTAAAAGCCGCCGGGAAATGCTTTTTCAGGCGGCTCACTGTAATCCAATGGCTGGGCATTTAGGACAAGCAGCGACACTTAACCGTCTCATGGCCCGGTTTTTCTGGCCGGGCATTCACGAGAATGTGCGCAAGTGGTGCGCGTCTTGTCGCGAATGTCAGTTGGTGAATCCACCGGCCAACCCAAAAGCACCGTTGTGCCCGCTGCCGTTAATGCAGGTCCCCTTCGAGTGAATTGGTATGGACCTCATCGGGCCATTAGAACGGTCAGCACGGGGACACCGCTTTGCTCTAGTCCTGGTGGATTATGCAACGCGGTATCCTGAAGCAGTGCCGCTTCGCACCATTTCCGCAAAGAGTGTTGCGAGCGCACTGTTTCAACTAATCTCCCGGGTGGGAATCCCGAAAGAGATTCTCACCGACCAAGGCACGGCGTTTATGTCACGTACAATTCGCGAACTTTATGAATTATTGGGCATTAAATCGATTCGAACCAGCGTCTATCACCCACAAACGGACGGACTGGTCGAACGGTTTAACCGCACGTTGAAAACCATGATTCGAAAGTTCGTACAGGAAGACGCCAAAAATTGGGATAAGTGGTTAGAACCCCTCTTGTTCGCTGTACGGGAGGTCCCGCAAGCCTCCACGGGGTTTTCCCCCTTCGAGCTTCTCTATGGACGTCAGCCCCGTGGGGTGTTGGACGTCCTTAGGGAGACTTAGGAGGACGGACCTTCTACTAGTAAAAACGAAATTCAGTATGTCCTGGATCTGAGAACAAAACTCCACACGTTGGGGCGGCTGTCAATGGAGAATTTGTTGCAGGCACAGGACAAACAGAGTCGGCTGTACAACAGGGGGGCTAAACTTCGTCAATTTTCACCGGGAGATAAAGTGCTTGTATTACTCCCTACTTCTAGTTCAAAGTTACTCGCCAAGTGGCAAGGACCCTTCGAGGTCACACGGCGAATTGGGGATCTCAACTATGAGGTAATTCGAACAGATAGGGGTGGAGCACATCAAGTATATCACCTCAACCTGTTAAAAAAATGGTCTGAGGTAGAATCAGTGATGCTGGCGACGGTGGTGAGCGGAGAGGAGGATCTCGGTCCAGAAGCGAGTTTCAAAACTCAATCCCTCGCCCTGGCCCCTGGTGGAGACCACCTCTCACCCTCCCAGCTCGCTGATGTAAAAAAATTACAAGCAGAGTTTGCTGATGTGTTCTCGCCCCTGCCTGGTCGAACAGACCTCATTCAGCACCACGTTGAGACCGAGCCGGGCGTGGTTGTACGCAGCCGCCCGTATCGCTTGCCGGAACACAAAAAAAGGTGGTTCAAAGCGAATTAGAGGCAATGCTAGACATGGGAGTAATAGAAGAGTCCAACAGTGATTGGGCGAGCCCGATAGTTTTAGTACCTAAAACCGACGGCTCGATCCGGTTCTGTGTGGACTATCGTAAGGTGAATGCTGTGTCGAAATTCGACGCTTATCCAATGCCAAGGGTTGACGAATTGCTTGATCGGCTAGGTACTGCTCGATTTTACTCGACACTGGATTTAACAAAGGGATATTGGCAGATCCCCTTATCTCCTATGTCCAAAGAAAAAACAGCTTTCACAACGCCGTTTGGATTACACCAATTTGTTACTCTTCCTTTCGGCTTGTTCGGGGCACCGGCGACCTTTCAGCGTCTGATGGACAGAATTCTCCGGCCGCATGCTGCATATGCCGCTGCCTACTTGGATGATATTATCATCTATAGTGGGGATTGGCAGCGTCATATGCAGCATTTGCGGGCTGTCCTGAAGACGCTGAGGAGAGCTGGGCTCACGGCCAACCCAAAGAAGTGTGCAGTTGGGCGTGTGGAAGTTAGATATCTGGGCTTCCACTTGGGTCATGGACAGGTGCGTCCCCAAATTGACAAGACAGCAGCAGTTGCGACCTGTCCAAGACCTAAGACCAAAAAGGAGGTTAGACAGTTTCTGGGGCTGGCGGGATATTACAGAAGGTTTGTACCTAACTATTCGGACCTCGCTAGCCCGCTGACTGATCTAACTAAAAAGGAAGTGCCAGATACGATTCAGTGGACGGAGCAGTGTCAGCAGGCTTTTACTCAGATAAAGGCTGCTCTGTGTGGCGGACCGCTCTTGCATGCTCCTGACTTTTCTCTCCCTTTTATCCTACAGACGGACGCGTCGGACAGAGGGGATGGGAGCGGTCCTGTCCCAGGAGGTGGAGGGTGAAGAGCGGCCGGTGCTGTACATCAGTCGAAAGCTCTCTAAGAGAGAGACGATGTACAGCACCATAGAGAAGGAGTGTTTGGCCATCAGATGGGCTGTTCTCACCCTCCGCTATTACCTCCTGGGGCGGGGAGTTCACCCTCTGTTCGGACCACGCTCCCCTGCAGTGGCTCCACCGCATGAAGGATACCAACGCGCGGATCACTCGTTGGTATCTAGCTTTACAGCCTTTTAAGTTCCAGGTGATCCACAGGCCGGGTGTACAGATGGCTGTAGCCGACTTTCTCTCCAGGAGGAGGGGGGGGGAGGCTGCAGGCCGGATGGCTCCCCGGCCTGAGTCGGGCGGTGGGGGTATGTGGCGAGGGGGGCGTGGTTTTGCGAAGTCTGTAGCGGGAGAGAGAGGAGGGAGCCGAGCGGTGAGTAAGTAGGTCAAGTGCAGATGATGAACACCTGTGTCTGATTGCAGTAATTGGCGTGGAGAGACCGGATATAAGCCGGCGGGATTGAGAGAGTGGGAGAGAGAGTTGGACTGGGACCTCGTCTGCTGCTGCTGCTGCTGAGACTGAGAGAATTCACATTGGGACTGAATTTATGATTTATTTTTGCTGTGCTGAACGCATAGTGGACGCGCTCTGTGCGCACTTTTCTTTTAAACTTTGAACTTAAAATAAACGAGTGTCCCAGCCACGCCGACCCCTGTCTTCTTCCTTCCCTGCATTTTTCACATTGAACCTCGTTACACTGGGTTTCTGCATCTCTGACGGTAACATCACATTAGCCTTTAATAGACATTTGGACCACAACTGTAC
>JARPMJ010004726.1:0-72136 GCA_033366665.1 Phoxinus dragarum
CAGGGGTGACAAGAATGGGAGCCGAAATGAAACGACTTTTAAGGTTGGTGAATGCTGCTTCCGCAGTATCGGACCACCTGAACGCAGTTCTGGGGGAGGTCAAGGCAGTCAGAGGAGCGGCTAGCTGGCTGAAATTGCGAATGAACCGCCGATAGAAATTGGCGAACCCCAGAAACCGCTGTAGGGCCTTACGGGAATCTGGACTTGGCCAATCCATCACCCGCCTTAACCTTGTCGGGATCCATGCGCATTCCCTCAGAAGAGACGATGTACCCTAGGAAAGAAACAGACTGTGCATGAAACGCGCATTTCTCCGCCTTGACAAAAAGCCCATTCTCTAACAATCTCTGAAGCACTCGCCTGACATGTTGAACGTGTTCCTGGAGAGACGAAGAAAAAATCAATATGTCATCCAGGTAAACATAAATGAATTGATCGACCATGTCTCTCAACACGTCATTGACGAGTGCTTGGAAAACCGCTGGGGAGTTGGACAGGCCGAACGGCATAACCAAGTATTCAAAGTGCCCCCTAGGGGTATTAAATGCGGTTTTCCATTCATCCCCCCTTCCTGATGCGAACCAAATGATAGGCGTTACGCAAGTCCAATTTTGTGAAAATGGATGCTCCCTGCAACCTTTCGAAAGCTGAAGACATCAACGGCAAAGGATAGGTATTCTTTACCGTGATGTTGTTCAGCTCTCGGTAATCAATACAAGGTCGCAGAGAACCATCCTTCTTTCCAACAAAAAAGAACCCCGCCCCCGCAGGAGAAGAGGAAGGTTGGATGAACCCAGAGGCTAGAGAATCAGAAATATATTTCTCCATGGCCTCCCTCTCAGGAACAGAAAGAGAGTAAAGCTTGCCCTTAGACGGAGACTTACCTGGTAATAAGTCTATAGCACAGTCATAGGGACGATGCGGAGGAAGAGAAGCAGCACGAGACTTACTGAACACCTCCTTCAGGTCGAGGTACTCTGCGGGCACGTTAGACAAATCCACTGCCTCCTTCTGAAACAAAGAACCAGACACAGACGAACAGGCAGACAACAGACATGACTCATGACAGTGGTTACTCCAGGAGGAAATGGAATGGTTGTGCCAGTCAATATGGGGGTTGTGTTTGGCGAGCCAAGGATGCCCCAAAACAACTGGTGTTAACGGTGAGTCCATGAGAAGGAATGAGATGTTCTCTGTGTGATTGCCTGACGTGATGAGTGTGATGGTTTCAGTAGCGTGAGAGATCCTGGGAAGTTCTTGTCCGTTTAGTGCATTGACCGATATACGGTGTGTGAGCGAAGTGATGGGAATCTGGAGTTTGGATGCAAAACTGAAGTCCATAAAATTACCCTCTGCTCCCGAATCCAGTAGTGCTTGAGTGGCGTGCATGGAGGTTGCCCATCTCAGTCTTACCGGGAGGAGAGTCGATGATGGTGATGAGGTCTTCTCGGCGGAGATCCCACCCGATAGTAGCCTCATACTTACTACCGGGCTTGCTCTTTTACCGGACAAGCGTAGAGAAAATGGCCAGCCTTGCCACAGTACAGGCAGAGTCCTTGGGATCTCCGCCTCTCCCTCTCCTCCCGGGGAAAGCCGAGCTCTCCCTACCTGCATGGGCTCATGGTCGAAAACTGGGCTGACCGCGCCCTCGTCGTTGTTCCGTGGACCCTCCGGAAATCGATTCGGACGCACCCGATGAGTCGTGTGGTTTAGACGTGAGTCAACCCTCAGCGCCAGCTCCACCAGGCCATTAAGAGACTTAGGAAGGTCCAAGATGTATATCTCCTTCTGGACGCGGTCAGCCAGCCCATGCAGGAACATGTCCCACTGCGCCTCCTCGTTCCACTGGCACTCTGCAGCCAGGGTGCGGAACTTGATGGAATAATCTGACACCGAGCCATCACCTTGGCGTAGATCGGCGAGTAATCTGGCTGCCTCCTTACCCGCCACTGCCCGATCGAACACTCTTCTTATCTCCGCGGAGAGTGCCTGGAACGAGGCGCAGCAGGTGTCCTGGTTCTCCCACACCGCCGTTCCCCAGAGAGCCGCCCTCCCCGACAGCAGAGTCAAAACGAACGCCACTTTGGACTGTTCGGTGTAAAAGGTGCGTGGCTGCAAAGCAAAGTGCATAGAACATCTTGTAAGAAAAGCTCTACAGTACTCAGGCTCACCTGAATAACCCTCAGGCGTGGGCAGACGAGGCTCAGGCAGATTCTCTTGCGGCAGCGGTGGTGGGGGGCTGAACGGGCGGTGTGGGCGGCGCAGTGGGAACTTGTAGATGTTGTAGTCGTTGGGTGAGCTCGGACACCTGTGTCACGAGTGCTTGAACCGCGCGACCTGTGTTCGCGATCTCTTCTCCTTGTTGATCCATTCTTGTGACGCTGTGCGAGATGAAATCGCTCAAACTGGCCGCACTTGCTGCATCCATGATTGGTCAGATCGTTCTGTAACAATACAGAAACGGATGCAAATGCAAGTAAAAGGCGTTTATTAAATGGTCAGGAACAGCTCAGGAACAAACACACAGGTCGGGGACAAACACTCAGATGTCAGGAAGACACAGGGACGTCGATGGGCAACCCAGAAGATGACGTGCGGTGAAACGGAGTGCTCAGGAACCAGGAACAATAAACATCCAGACAAGACGACGATCCACGAAGAGAACACAGCAACAGGTAGTCCACACGAGGAAGAGAGAGGCACACGGAGAACAGGACACGACACCGGGGAAGCCACAACGATCTGACAACATGAGAAGGATCTTACTGAACATATAAAGGGAACGGTGATGAACAGCAGCTGGTGCAATCAATCAGTGCAATTAGTAACCACGCCCACACAGACACACATACACACACACAAAACACCAGAATGAGACAGTGGATTCATGAACCGTGACACCATCATAATCATGACACGACACATGTCATTAATATGAAGGAGGTTTTATGCATGTTTATGACAACTGTCATTAAGTGTCATTCGATCAATTATGACATATTTAATGCAAATATGACATTGTTTGAGATGTCTTTTGTTATGACAACTTGACATAAACCAATACATCATAACCTGTCAGTGTCTTTGTCATGACAACTTGACAATACCAAGACAACATAAATATGTCATAAGCATGACATAGCAGATTCATTATCAAACGTAGAAACCACTTAGCTTTATGGGTTAACATTACAATATTTTTCATTTTAATGACATATTCAATGTGTACCACTGTAGTTGAGGTCAAGAAAAGTATACATGACACTGTTATACAATTGTTTGACAGAGTATTAACACTTAATGACATTTTAATGACAAATTACATTTGTACCACTGTAGTTGAGGTCAAGAAAAATATTCCTGACACAGTTATAATGGCCTCATGACAGCCAATGTCAAAACCAACCACATGACAGTTTAATGTAATGTTAACCCATAAAGCTAAGTGGCTTTTTAAGTTTGATCATTAATCATTTTCCGACATATTTATGACAGGTTATGTTGTCTTGGTATTGTCAAGTTGTCATGACAAAGACATCTCAAATAATGTCATATTTGATTTATAAATGTCATAATTGAGCGAATGACACTTAATGACATTTGTCATAAACATGCATAAAACCTCTTTCATATTTATGACATGTGTTATGTCATGATTATGAAGGTGTCATGTCAGTCTTATGCACACCCCTTCAAGTAAAGTGTTACCAAAATGGTCATCATTGTAAATGCTAAAACCAAATGCACTGTCTACTGAACAACTGATTCACACAAATTAATTTGTTTTAGCCTGTACCATTTAATGATGACATCTGACCCTAACCTGAAACCCATCAGTCCCAGAGCCACTAATTCTCACTGTACAATTAGTTTGAGAGTTCATAAACAAGACCACAGTCCTCCAGTGCCGCTTTTGGCTGAGAGACAGAACAGCTATCTTGAGAAGAGAAACTTTTGCCAAATTTAGCAAACATTCCCTTTCAGATATAAGCCCTCTTGTTACTCTTGGTGAATCAGGTGGTGATTCACTGCACCACTGATTGATCATAATAGCCTAGAAGAGACTTTTATTAGATTTGCCTTGAGGCAAAATTAGACTCTTAACAAGCAACAACCCAACCCGATACTAAAGAATATTCAAGCGATTAGATTATGAGATGTTGATATTTAGTAAGTATATGCCCTGGAGGTAAGCTGGGGAATTTATTTATCCTCCAATAGCGAAACAACAGCAAAGCTCCAAGTTTATTGCTAGTGTGTAAAGAAAACAATGGAGTACTCAAAGCTGGTAAGATGTCCTGAGGCCTTCTCTGCTGTTTGTCTTGTAGCGTAGGCTCAGTGGATGATGTTTCTAATCCTTCTCAGAGCTATACAAAGTGAGTGTGTGTGTGTGTGTGTGTGTGTGTGTGTGTGTGTGTGTGTGTGTGTGTGTGTGTGTGTGTGTGTGTGTGTGTGTGCGTGTGTGTGCGTGTGTGTGTGTGCGTGTGTGTGCGTGCGTGTGTGTGTGTGTGTGTGTGTGTCATCATCCATTTACTTCATGTTTTAAATCTGTGCACCCTGAAAAAAGTATTGTTCAAAATATGATAGTTCACTTGAATTGTAAATTCGATATGTGAACACGCTTAATGACGCTTATAATGCGAAACGAGGGCTATCTTGGGTGGTGGTTTGGGAGCAGTTTGAGGCATTGTGAAAACTAAGGTCCCAGGGTTCATTTGATGTCATGCAGTGACAGAGAGAGATGAGCAGCGTGTTTTATTATTTCTATGGAGACCGAATGAGGGACATATTAAAAATGTAAACAGCAGAATAATACACCAGGACTGAAAATCTGCAGGAATTTTTCTCTTTGAAGAATGGATGGTAGAATTAATAAAAAAATTCTGATATGAGAAATTAATATGCAGGATAAATAATGATTCTAATACCATTTTAAGAGATGAGGCTCCGTCATGAAAATAAATTGGTTAATTAATTTAATCTGCTGCAGCCTATCACCTCTGAATATCTGAAAATGAGATTATGCAAGATGGATATAGTGACTTCCTGCAGCTGGCTTTGTTTGTGAGCATTATTGTTTGTTTGTGTCTGTGTTTTGCATATTGTCTGTTGTATATTCATGTTTTATGTTTATTCGTGCTTATTGTCAGTTGTTCCTCGTCACCTTAGAAATGAATCAACTTTAAAAAAACAATTGTTCTGAGGAAATGAAGGCTCAAGTTTGTAACAGGGACATGAAAGTTAGAATAAGAATACAATATAAATATATTATTTTGAAATTCTATCAATTCTTAATGTTCAGCTTGCTAAAATTTGCCCCTATTAATTCCGGTTAATGCCTCTCTTAACCTATAAAACATAACAAAATGTACCTCATAAAGATGTTTTATTGTTGCAGAATCAGAATTATTATTGGCAACTACTCTATACTGTAAAGGATCCACTAGAGGTGAGTGTAGTGAGAACCCAAGTGCAGTTTTTATTGATCCAAAACATGAACAAATAGAAATAAACCAACACTTGTCTTGACTTGAAAACTAAACTTGACCATAACTTGACATAAAACTCACCACATTTTAATAATCTCATTGTTTTAACAGTCGTAATTGACTATTGAACACTCAATACAACAATAATTAACATTAACCTAACCATCCACCTTATATTACAATAATACTCAAATTGGTTGTTTTTATGCACTCAAAAAAATGAACTAGGAAGGTTGTGCACTTTACATAATATATTTATATTTAGTTTACTTATAATAATTGTGTTTGTTGACTTGAAATGTTTTTTTTCTATTAAGGTCCACGTAATTATGGCTCATCTTAACAGTACAAAATCCTAACGTGTTGTCTAAACACAAACCATTTATGTTAAGTAAAAAATTCTTACATCCAGAGGGTGGCGGTATAGTGCGACGCCAACTGCCATTTTGCCCTAACTTAATTTGATTGTGTTCAATCTGCTTAAATATAAAATTTAAGTTTACTTAATCCGTTTGTGTTGGATTACATGAATGATTTGTGTTGCATTAACTGAAACTGGGCGGTGCTTGTTAGTTCCCAGCATGCTTTGCATATGGTTAAATTAACAGAGAATAAATGTTCAAATTAAGTGTTATTTTATGTTTTTTTGAGAAAATTAGAAAAGGGGAAGACTTGATAGTGTGTAATTGTGTTTAATGTTCAATTACATTGGAATTATTATAACCATTTAAATTACTGTGGGTTACCATTGTGGAGAAGTGGAGCATTTTGTTTGGCTTTGGACTGATTCAGTTTCGCATAACTGCTTTGGTTGAAGGAGCATGTAAATCTTAGCATTTGCTAATATGTGCTACTGCTAGCAAATAGCTAGCTATAGTCTATCGATTTAATTACGTGTCACTAAAATAAATGAAATAATAATGGATGATTGAAAATAAAAAACACTTGAATCATGTCAGAAAACCTTAAAATTAGTTGGGCTGACACTATTAAATTAAGCTGTGCCAAACCATAGTAAACAAGTTGAATCAACCTTAATAAATTAAGTTGACCCAATGTAAGTACATTCAATTGGAATAACAGAATTGCATAATGCTGAAATAAAGCAAGTTAATCATGTGGAAATCCTTTCCATGATTTTTTTATGTTCGTTCAAAGAGTAATTTTTTTGAGTGTGGGTTCATTTTCTTGATCTAATTATACTCAGCAAAATGCTGTATTTTGTTATATAAACATAAGTATGTTCCATACTTAGGCACAAGTATATGCATATCATGATGACTAAATATTATGTACTTGTTTACGTCTGAGTGGATGTGTTTCATCAGAAAGATCAAACCTGAAAGAGAGAAGCAGAAATCTGGCTCCAGGGCACAGAGATGCTCTAGCACTGCCACCAGGCTTGGCTCGCTATGAAAAGCAATTTTGCAGCAGATGATTCAACCTCCGATAGCTGTTTACTATCTGTGCAGAGCCAAAAATCTAAGGGATGGGGGAAAAAAGAATGGAGGATAGGGGTCCCGCCAGGGGGCAATAGGAGAGAGGTTCCACAAAAATCCATTTGCTTATATTTGGAGCAAACGATCCCAGACTACTGAGAACATAATTGTGCTCTGTCACTGTTATGCCCAGAAGTAAGGCATTTAACCTGAGGTTACTGCTTTATGACTATTTCTGCAAGTAGTTTACTCTAATGGTATTTTCACACTTAACCCAGAGCCATTATAAACCCTGGGTACCCAGAGTTAAAAGCGACCTGAACCCTGGCCTGGGTTTAAAAAGACGTTAATCCAAGGTTAAGTGCGGTGCGAAAAGCCTTGGAGTCACTCTGAATGAAAAGCTGCCGGCTGATACGAAATGCTGGTAGATCATAGTCAACAGGGATGAAATACTTGATTTGTGTCGTTTTTTTGTGAAATGAATGAAATAAAAATCTCTAAAAATGTTATTTATCTTATGCCAGGCAACATCAAACAAATGTTGTGCTTGTTGTCCTGGCTTTTACTGTCCATTGCTGATGCTTTTATTGTCCCGTTAATCATATCCGCCTATTTATTATTTTTATAGCTCGTCTATAACACTTAAAACTCAGGGTCAGTCTAAAAGGAGACTGTTAAAAGTCTATCAGTGCTATTTACTCCAAACACAGCTGAGCACTTGCTCTCGTGGAGATCTTAAAACTTTATGACACTGACCTTGTAAAAGATAATCAAAGCAGGTTGGTCTGAAGTTGACTACGTCGTAAAACTGTTGTACGTATATAAATCCAAATGCACATTTAGGGTGTTTAACGCTCATGTCAAAAAAGAAAACCTATTCTTTTGAATGTGCTTGATGAATATATTAAAAGCATGTTTCTGGAGAATACTTAAAATCCCTTCCACTTTTGTATTTTACTCAAGCGACAACCTTCCTGTCTCTCTCTTGAAACCAACACAGAAGTGACTTAAACTGCAATTCGTCGACTGGCCACTAGAGACAGGCTGCAAAAGAGAGTCAATCCCATATAGCTCTGCATAAAGTTCTGCATAATTAGGGGCGTGGCCACTTGAGTGACAGGTGGATTGCCGCTGCTGTCACTACTAGCCATTTTTCTGCTGTCTGTTAGTCGTCACGTCACCTCAGCTAGTTCCGCCTTTTTGCCCATTTTTTGTTTATCCGGGAGTGACGCGCGGTGACGCACTACCAAGATGGTGACGGCAGCTCTGCCCACTTTGGGCTTAAAAAATTATCTTCAGAGACCTACGGGTAACGTCACGCACACTACATCCATATTGTTTTACACTCTATGATTTTACTTCACATTAAAGTGAGGGTAGGCAATCTGTTTTATTAAACTCTTCACATCCTAGTAGCAATCAATGATGTAAGTGGTCTAAATATTAAAACATGTATGTAAGTCTCAAGACCGAAAAATGTTCGTCCAATCGGTCCCGAATGCAATGATCCGATGTCCTACCTGCCTGTCAGCACATGTATTTCCATTCCTCCGCGCACCCTGCTCACCCAGACATCACACGCCATCAGTGCTTTGTAGACAGTCAACGAGCACCGTTTACAAACATATTTTACTGTTCCTCCTGAACCAAAACAACGAGCCTATGCTGCATTCACGCTGTGTCGCAACCGTAATTACGAGATGGCAACCTGTGACGTTCTCAAACTCGAAATCATGTGTTTCTATGTCAACACTAACAATTCCGGAATTAATCTGCAGTCAGGTTGTACAAGTGAGAGCTCTGTAAGTTCATTATTATTGTAATGTTATGTGCTTTGAGACATTTAAATGCCGTCTCGTGGCGCTTTGCAGACTCTGCTGTGTGCGTTCATGTGTTTTGAAGGAGGCGTGGCTTTTGAGATGCTCTGAAGGGAAGAGATCTCGTGCTTTCAAAGCTAGTTTGCTATTGCTAGCCACTCCAAAATGACCTACCCTATCTTTAATTGCATACATTTATGTTTCCTTCGTAGTTTATGCTTTTTCTGATTCTCTTTGTCAAATATAGATGAATAGCATATTGTAGATTTATGTGCAGCTTGTATTACAGCCCATTCACATTAAGAACAATAAATATAACGATAACAATATTAGCATCCACACCAACGCACAATGATCTTGTGTTTATTAAAAACATCTCTTTAAAGCTCTTTGAAGACTGGTGGATTCTGATTGGCTGTCAATGTTTTTATTGTTCATCAGCTAAAAAAAGTGATTCCAATGATATTGTTTCTGTCGTTATCATTATAGTTGTGGTGTGGATTTTTTCAAAGAATCAGTATGATTATGATTATTAAAACTTTATAGTTATCGTTATAGCTACAGTCCTTTGTGTGAACGGCCCTTTACTGTTATATCTATCATCTTTGTGAGGGGTCTCATCTGCTGAACACACAAGCTCCAAGGCGAAATCCTTACCGTGTCTCATTTATTTCATTATTTTCATGTGTCTCAACAGCATACAGGAGAAATAGACTCATTATATTTAATACAGCCACTGACATCTACACCCTTAGATGCTCACTTGCCCCGGTCACAACTTCATTATGGCTCTTTTTTTTGCATTTTTATCTTTCTGCATGAATTCTTTATGAATGTTCTCCACTGGGAGGAAGTCTTTGAAAAGACTGTGTGCCAGCCGAGACCGGTTTTGGATGCGCTGGTTCAAGGATGCAAAGGCGGCAGACAACTCCTATTCTAATGGCCACTTCCGTACATTTGCATTCTGCAAACAAATGCACACCAGCATGTTAGTCTGAGATACATAATGCAAATATACATGCACAGAAACATGGTGATTTACATGCACTGCTCTGTTAATGGACTATAGTGCTGTAGTCACAGAAGTGGCTAACAGTGTTACAGTCACTATAACACGAGTAGCTTAATAGGCAAACAAGTATGGGCAACGCCATTTAGCATTAGCGACAGGTCTGGGTTCCCTCTACTGCATGCACATATCCCAGCCTCAATGATTGACAATAGGCAAGAGAGTAAATCAATACAACCTCCCTCATGTCCTCATTACAGCACTGCTCTGTGTTACTCAAGGCGACAGGCTACTGAAATTTTAAATAGCCATGAACAAGGAGCAATGCAGGAGCGCTGCCAGATGGAGAGGATGTGTCGATGGTGAAGCCACCTACCCGAACACACACACACACACAAACACTTTCTCACGGTCCATTCCACGGAAAGTGTGTGTGTGTGAGGTTGCTAGAGGGGAGCAGAAGGAGCATTCACGTTAACGGTAAGAGAAGCAGTTGAAGTGGTTTTCTGAAGTGAGTGAATTGAGAATTTAATGGGACTGATATATATTATTAATAGGGGAGATATATGTAAATGCAGATTACGGATGGAAATCTCCAACATTCTTGCGAAAGTTGGGCATAAGCTAGTCAGGCCAAGACCCTGGAGTATGCTTGCTCTCCACTCACACGGACTCTTTTTCTCTAACAATTTAAGTATTTCCTTCTGCGTGACTGCATCGTCATTTGGTAGCTTTTTTTAGTCATATTACAAATCTCCCACCCTTTCTTTCGTTTTCTCTCCCTTCCTTGGCCATGTTTGCTTCCCACTCAAATGGAAAATTGTATTGCTCATATGTTGCTCTTTTATTGCTCAGAATACTTCTCAGTTTTACATTTTCACAAGGCAACGAATGAACAGTGAATGATTATGATTCATGCAGCATTAGTCTGAGAAAGTCCCAATGTTGTTGAGTACTCTAAAATTCTGCTCAACCAATCAAACGTGTATAATATTTTGCATGCCTAATTTGTCTTAGTAGCAGTAAAGCTTATGGTACTTGTAGGATGTTTTCAGTGAGATCAAGTGAGGAGACTCATGTGAGAATAATGGTTATTTCTCAGAAGAAAAATCTGAAAAGCAGAATTCTTAATTTGCTCTTCATTTCATCTCATAGCTGTCCAAGATAAGCAACTTCGATATTAAAGAGATCTCATTTGCGATTTTTATTTCCTATGAGAAGCTTTCCTCTTTTCCCACTCTTTTTCACTCCCTCCTTCTTTTCCACTATCCTCCTTCCGCACCTCCCTGTTCTTCTCTTCGTCAGGTGCAGATGGATGTTATCATTTCATTTCCTGCCTGCTTTCCCTTGGGGGCAGCTCAGGGAGAATCCGCTGGAAAAGACCAGGAAAGGGCCAGGGCTCAATTATTCTCAGTAAACAGGGATGAGGAGGCTTGGTCCTCTTTCCAACTGTCATTTGTTGGAGAGGGATAACAAGTCAAAGATAAAGATCAGGCCCGGTCCAACAAATAAGGCTGGGACGGAGCTCTGTGCTTAAGAGTCTTGCCAAAGGCCGTGAGTGAAACGGACCAAAGTTATCAGTTCACTGTCATGGTGGATCTTTTCTCTGGTTAGTGAGATTGAGGTCTGGCTTAACTGTAGGCAAGATGAGGTCTGGCAGCATATGAAGAGCAAAAGCCTGGGGATGATCTTAAGCAGATGCTAGAGAATGCAGGATGGCAGCATGGGACGCATTGTCTCGAATTTAGATGGACACATAGCCATTGGTTAGAGCCTTCTTTTGTTTATCATGGGATAATGTTCTCTCTCTCTTTGCCCTCTCTCAAATCTTATAATATACTTTGAATAAATCAGCTGCACAAAAATGCTGTTTAAATGCTTAAATAAAGTGGTTGTCTTTACATTGAAGGTGTTGTATTTTTTTCGGTGTAAAAATACTTTCGTCACACTAAATATGCAGTGACAACTTCAAGTAAACCGTTTGTTGGTTGGAAGCGTAAACGCTGCAGCCGTACCAACCTTTGACCTTTAATGTCTGTGTGAATCACAGTGACAGTCAACATTTCAGGACTGGATTTTCTTCTGGTTTTCAAAGTATTTTATATCTGAGTATAGTAAATAAAAAGGTAATTTCGACTTTATCTTGCAACTACAAATTTTCTTATTGCAATTGTTTCTACTATCAGCAGATTATATAAATACGCGCTATATAAATGTTTCATTTAATAAATTAATTCATTCATTTCTCACAAAATGTGACTTACCTATTTTAAACTTTATTTCAAAAAAATATGTTTCTATCTATCTATCTATCTATCTATCTATCTATCTATCTATCTATCTATCTATCTATCTATCTATCTATCTATCTATCTATCTATCTATCTATCTATCTATCTATCGAAACTTCCACATCTAAAAGTCAATATTAACTTCCACAGACATTCCATAGAAAAAAAACAACTTTAAAAAGTTGAACTTAAGTGGAATGCTATTGCTCTTTTACAAAAAAAAAAAAAAAAAAAAACTACCCGCCATATTGGCAGGGTTGCAGCACTTTCGACAAATTGAGAGAAATTATGATTGTAAATTAGTCTGCACCTTGGATATATGTTCAATAGAGAGTATTGTGGCATTTCTATATTGCATGAGTTGAGTCAAATCAAATAGTCGCACAGCACCTATAAGGAGCACTATTTGTATGACGCATAGATTTGATGTAATTTGCATTCCAAATGAATCCTTTCTTCTGTAGGCAGTGGTAGTGAGGCAGCTTACTAGGTTTTGACTTTCCAGATGCATTGAGGGTTATTCTCTCATTCACCCTTACACGGTAAACATCACCGCAGACTTGACATAGACATCACTGCGTGCTGCCCAGAAGGCATCGCTGGGGTATACTGAGCAGAATGCAGAAAGTCCCGTGGTCGGTCACCGAGCTTGAAATACTAATCAATTTGGCATTCTGGCAGGGCTGGTAGGGTTTGGCTGTGGGAGCAGACTGCACACAGGCAACAGGTGTGAACTGACACCTGTTCTGTGTTTATGATGACAAGCCTCTGCAGGAGGGACGGGTGAAATACCTGTAGTTTCCCCTCAGCCTTCCGTTCCCTCGCTTTCTCACTTTTATCATTTCCCAGAAGGTGTGTGGATGAAAGGGAATGAGACATGCCATGTTCCAAACAGCATTTTTGCGCCCTTGGAAGGGAACTTCGGGAAGTGGACGCCCCACAAATTGCATCTCATTCCCAAAAGCCCTTCAAGGGTGCAACAACACTTTTAGAAATTCACCCTAAAAGTGCTCAAAAAAAGAAAGTGAACAACTGAATCTCTTCACAAAGGGCCCTTCCACAATTATGTTTAGGGTGCATGCGATCATCACTTCAAGGAAGTAATTGTATCATTATGGTCATGTGATCAAGGCTTTCAAAGCTAGATGGGGGATTGTTTGAATTAATGTATAAACAGAATAAGTTGTTTTGTTTTGAAGTTTAAATAAGTTTCATAGGTAATAAATGTGTTTAATTTTATATATGTATATATATATATATATATATATATATATATATATATATATATATATATATATATATATACGTTAGGGAAATTACTACCTGCAGGTTTCTAAGAAGAGAGCTTTTAATGTTGAGAGGGAATACACACAGTTTTAAAAACTTAATTATAAAATATCAATTTTATCTATATTTGACTATATTTGCAACAATTATATAAACAGCCATTATAAGAAATTCCTGTTCTAAATGGGTGATGGACAACATGCTGCATTGTCATGAAAACAGGTAAAGGTAATGAGAAAAATAAATTTGCTGCATCAAAAATCGTATACTGTATAGTCGGGACTACACTTGGCTTGAAACTTGCTTCGCAAACGTTAAAAACATGTTCTTTATAGTATGAATGTGTGTAGTATGAATGAAATTTGGACGTTCTACATCTGCCACTTTGTCACTGTCATGAGACCTATTGCATCAGTTGCTTTGCTTCACTGCCATTCACAAATCCTCTCCCATGGCCTCTTGGGATAGTAAAGTGTTCAGAGCTCACACTTCAGAATCTCGACATAAGTAGTAGGTCGTCCGGGTACTTTTTGACTACGGATTCATGAATACAATGAATTCGGACAAACTACTCATCTCACATACTGTTTTTCACCTACTATATGGAAGTATGCATATTAGGATGCAGCAGTTGTCTTTCATGTTGTCTCTCTTTGCCAAGAGCGTTCCAAATGGCTACATTATGACATACTAGTGCCCTGCTGCCTCCAAATCCCTACTTCAAGGACTTTGCCTTTCGGAGTGAGTAGTGCAGGGATGCTCGCTTACAATTGGAATTTGCCCGTAGCCATTTCTAAACAAGCATTTGGTAAAAACGGCTTGATGCTATTCACACTGCTTTATGCAAACAGCAGCGCGGCGGCCCCAGTCGTGTTGTTGCGAGCGCGGTGCTAGTCGTCTCACTGAGCAGAACTGCAGTGGGGTAATAGATGCAGGTGTCACGCAGACCGTTCTGGCACTTTCCTCCTGTGCTCGTTCTAGCTGGAGGAGACTTAGCTGAGGGGGGGAGGAGGGGGGAGACTGAAAAATGGGGATAATTGTCCTCATGCTGCGTAGTTTCTGTAATCGGTGTTGACCTGTCAGTCTGCAGAACTCTCACAATGCCGCTGGCCACAGAAGTTAATGCTACTGCATGTTCATATGTGAGTGAGCGGGAATGTGTTTTGAGACGTGTTGGCGTGTTGTGTAAGGATTGGGGGAGTTGGCAGCGTGGGTCAGTGGCCCTCTTACGGTCAACATTCGCACAGGACCCCTCTTTGCCTCTTTATAAGGCATGGGGCTTTATGCTTAAAACTATGCATATATTTGATCTACTGTAAAGTTGTATTCACAAACGGCAGATTTTTTATTAATACAGTTTATAAATAGTAGATACTAGAAATGATATGGGCTGTAAATCTCATTCAATCAAATAAAAACTGACTTTTTACACTTTTTAAAAAAAACATTATTGAGATGACCAACTTTTGGTCATTAAAACTTGCTTTCTGTATAATCTCATAGGAAGGTATTTCAAAAGCATCAGGAGACATCCATTACCAATCTTTTATAGCTTATGTTGTAATGCATTTTCAATTAGTTATGATAAGTACTGTATGATGTACAGCCAGCTTATAAATAAAACTCAAACAGGGTGACCAGAACCCCAATGTGAAGCAGCTTTTGGTTTACTTTGTGATAGTGACCGACTGACTGACCATTATTCTGCTTATTAGATAGCTACTTGGATAAATGCATGGACATGATTGTCATTGGTTTTGATTTGATCATATACTTGTTGATTGTCTTAATGCTTCAGAAAAATAAACTTGAGGAAAATAGTCAATTACAAAGCCTAACAACAAGACGAATGCTGGAACTATTAACCCTTAATATTAACACTCTCTGGTCTTTATTGGACGACATTCATTAAGAATATATACATATCAGTGCGAGAGGAGGCTTATATAGGCTTACAGTGTATGGAGCCTATTTACCTCTGTTCCACAACAGTTTTTTCAGCATCCTCCACCCCAACTCCTCACTCTCGATTATTCCTATCCCAGCCAATGCTCTGGGTTCGGGCCAAATTCTGAGCTCGCGAGGCATCTCCTCAGACAGCACGCCTAATACGCATATTTTATACTTATATGTAAGTGTGAACTCATGAATTAATGTAGGTCTGCACTCTATGTTTATTTGCTGCTATTCACCTCTGCACAGCAGTTAATCATATGGGCAAGTCTAGCAAGTGTAGTCTTGTTCAGTATGTTTATTTGGACTTAGATGTCATTTAAATAAAGCTGATTGGATTGCATCAGTTCCATGAGGACAGAGCGTTCCCTTTCTGTGACCTCACCATTAGACTTTATAAACACTGCGCGTTACATGAGAACACAGGAGTTTTCATAACAGTATAACGCCTTTCCAACTGAGCTAATCGAGAGGTGAAACGTTACGTGTAAATGTAGGCCGTTATATTTTAATCACCATATAGATTCAAAGATTGCACAGAGCAAGATCGTCTACCATCGGCTGGCGTCCAGTTTCAAAGTGTTATTCACTTAGATCTTGATGTCTTCACTGTGAGTCAAGTATTGCAATGCTACAACTAGTCATTTGGATAAATAAAAAAATTGAATCCCAGCATCATATCGCAGGACGTTTCTAACACTCAGTACACTTTATGCAAATACGTACCAATACATCTTTTAAGTGACAGTGACCCCTACTTTGCTGTCATCCTGCTTGACACGCAGTGCAGAGAGTAGAAGTCATTTGGTGAAATGGCTTTAAATGCCATACATTAAGCTGTCAGAACAGCGTTGCGCTGTGCCAGGGAGTTGGAAAAGAAATTCTTTCCATTTTCCGATGTCACTGAACCAGCCGATGCGAGAGTCAGTTTGAAATATCAGAGCAACGGACACATTGATATGAACGTGCAGTGAGTGAAATAAAAAAACAAAGTCTTCTTCACTCATTTCGTTCATGAAAGAGAATAAAAACACGCTCAAGTGCAAATAAAAGCGCATAGGGTTATGACAACCCCACTGCCTGCATAAGAATCATTAGTGTAATCAATGGGGATGAATTGGAATTTAAAAGGCGTCGTTCCTGGATATGAAACGGCGGTTGAGTTTGGTCCATTCTGATAGGTAGTTGCTTATCATTAGAAAGTGCCACTGTTAAAATTGGATCCACTGGAACCAATTAACCACTCCAAGACATTGAACGCTGCACATCCTCATGTATTTATTGATCAGACACAATTGCTTTAAAGTGGGGTTATCAGCATTGTAAGGCACGCGTCTCGCTCTTCAACGATACATGTACTAAATATGTTATGTGGCTAATTATACCAAGAGTTCGTACTTCCATTGAAAAAACAAGTTCATATTTGCATATGGGAAGCAGTTTATTATTCCAGATAGATATTTTGCCATTTTAGCAGATGCTTTCATCTAAAGTGGCTTACATTGCACTAATTGTGAGCACAATACCCGTGGGATAAACCTGGGGTCAAGTGTTTTGTTCAAGGGCACAAAAATGATTGAGCAGGACTGTAAACTCAGTACCTCAACTGTTCTCTGCTGCTGAATGCGATTTAACAGGCAAGCTTTATATTAGCTTCAAGCCTATGGCTACTCCAGTATAGAACTACAATCTATACTGGTCACAGGTCACAATGTCATCTTAACATAATATATATTTTTGAAACTTGATTATGTTTGATTTTCTCCATGGCTTGGGTTATAATATATATATATATATAGGCTATATTAGCATTCCAGTTAGACCTCATTGCATGGTCATCAGACATTTTCATTGTAGTCAGTGTCAGATGGGGACGGTCTTTTGCAGTTTACATATGAAACAACCAATATTTGAAATATCTGTTTTTCAGAGCTTCAACATTAGACTCACGCTGACTTAGTGTCAAGTCTGTTTCAAAGGAATTGTGGGTGTGAAACATAACTTGGCATGAGGCTCATGATCTCCACCTAAAATAAGCATGCTGTGCTCTTATTTAGTGAGTAAGGGAACACTGAGCACATTTCGGTTACATTTGAGTTGATTTTCCCCCCATTAATAATTTGAGACGTGCCATTGAATACATCAAGTCGATTTCTGTGCAACAATAAGAGTTTTTTAATATAATATATATATATATATATATATATATATATATATATATATATATATATATATATATATATATATATCAACACA
Organism: Phoxinus dragarum; assembly: GCA_033366665.1. Lineage (NCBI taxonomy): Eukaryota > Metazoa > Chordata > Actinopteri > Cypriniformes > Leuciscidae > Phoxinus > Phoxinus dragarum. The sequence continues at coordinate 17,542 of JARPMJ010004726.1, forward strand.
CCTGAAGCTTTTGACTCTCTCACCATGACTCCAACAACACAGTGGTTTTGTAGAGATTCCCTATTGAGGAGAAACAGTGCCCCCTGGTGTTCAACAAACTATCTTACACAACAAGGAACTAGGCCACATACTGTACTGTAGAGTCAATGCTCAGCAAAGCTTTCATCTTTTTCAGCATTTCAGCAAAGAGCTCATCTCACACCAGACTCCCAAATCTGGAATAAGTGCATCAGTGTGTACTGTATGCAATGCTTTATTATTCAGTTGCTCCAGTAGCAGACTCCCGCCACATCCTACCTAGTCTACTGTCCTCTGCAGTCTGATAGTGGAAAATGGTAAGTAAGTAAGCAAGTAAAGTTTATTTGTACAGCACCTTTCACAGAGGAAGGGTCACAAAGTGCTGCACAGTAATAAAAATAAACAATAAAATAAAATAACAGCTGTACAAGTACAAACCTAGTATAACTCCACAAGTACTACCATCAAATTCCGTACAAATTCAATAACAAACAAATCATATTGTTAGTTAAAAGTTTGTCCAAAAAAAATAGTCTTTAATAGCTTTAAATTGACATCTGAACTAATCACAAACGATATGCTTAAATGTGTGCATTTAAAATGTACAGTAAAATACATAAGAACAATTCACATCATGTGTGACACAGTTCATATTTCTGGAGTGCTCTGAAACAAGGAACAGAAACTGAATTGAAAAAAGCTGTAAAGTGTTTTCCGACTTTTAAAAGTCTCCAGACAGAGTGGGACTCATGAACCGTGACAAGCAGGGAGCCCAGCAGCATCCTAACAGTGCCCCAGTTTCCCTCTGCAAGTCAAGTTATTATTATTCATGCGCTCCTCAAAATAGGAAGCCTGTGAGAGGGAAAGTCAGAGTCTGGCCTGAATAAAACCATGACACTCGGCGGAACTCCCTTGTCCATCATTAGCGAGCAGAGGATTAAGTAATGGGCGTCTTTTTGGGAGAGATCTACAGAACTTTAATTACCTGTGTGAGCTCCAATCACAGTCCCGTTGAAATGAGAACAAAACAAGGAAAGAGAAGCAGGGCTATTAGAGCCGCGTGTTCAATCGAAGCTAAATTACTCTTAGATTTACAACCGGATAAAATCAACTACTCCTTTGTAGATAGTGAAGGTCACAGTAGATATGGTCGCTACTTGGACACTTGATACATTCACGAGGAATGCACTGCGCCCTTGTGCAGTTGTGGTTATGCAAATTAGTTAATAGTGCAAACACGCCCACAGAATTTGTGCTGAATGCAAATGCTTAGCATAAATCCCCATCTTGCTGGTTGGTTTAATAGCTTGGTCACAATCTGCTATACTTTTTTATACGGATTCAGACACCTGAGTTGGCTCTTTTAAATGCAAAATTTGTGTGAATTATTTATTATCTATGAGCCTAATTTACATAATAAGGAGGAGGAGACATGTTTGCATGTAAAAGTAATATTCTTAAACTGGATTGCGGGTGCTCATCTGAATAGGCCCACCTGTACAGTATATATATATATATATATATATATAATATATATATATATATATATATAGTAAAAAAAAAAATTGTTTTCAAAAATGTATATTCACTTTGCATCACTACTTTAGCAACTGGTTGAACTGGATTGCAGTTGCTCTTTAAAGAGCCAAATGTGAGCTACTCCTAATGAATACAATTTGACAAATAAAATGTTCACATGTAACACAACGATTTCACAACTGACAATAAGCGATGCATGTTGTGAATAAGAGTTTATAATGATAATTTACATAAAAAAAGGAGTGCTTGTGCTTAAATAAGAATATTCATCGCTACTTTAGTGCATTTAGCGTCTAGTTAAACTACATTATGGGTGCTCTTTAAAAATCCAAAAGTGTGCCCATCTGAATAAATACAAAATTTACAAATAACTGTCCTGATCAACATAATGCAACGTCAATCGCTCCAGGCAAATAGCGATGTGTGTTGTGAATAAGATGCAGTCTAATGAACCTAATTTACATAAAAGAGGTGTGTTTGCCCTCAAAAAAAGGAATATTCATTGCGCAACCCTATTTTAACTAATTGTGGCTGTTCTTTATAAATCCAAAAGTGGGCTCATCCGAATGGATGTCTGGTTATTTCACACTTCATGTACACATGATTAATACAGTGCAAAGTTAATCGCACTGACAAATGCCATTTGTAAATAATGTGCTATAATAAGCCTAATTTACATAAAAAGGAGTGTGTCTGTGATTAAAAGAATGACAGTTTAAACATTCCTGAGACAGCTTCATTTTAGCGCAGTTATTTGTTAAGCTGGTTAGTGAGTGATTAGCGTACAAGATTAATTTTTTTTTTTACTTTTTGTCTCACAATTCAGATTTTTTTCTCAGAGTTGAAAAATATATAAACTTGCGAGATATAAAGTATGGATTGTGAGATATCAATTCACAATTCTGACAATTGCTAATTTATATCTCGCAATTCTGACTTTATAACCAGCAATTGCGAGTTTATATCACATGTTTCTGACTTTTTCACTGAATTGTGAGTTAATTTCTCACAATTCTAAGAAAAAAGTCAGAATTGTGTTATAAACTCGGAATTCGATAAAGTTAGTCAAAATTGTGAGTTTATATCATGCAAAATATAAACTTATAAAGCATGATTTGCGAGAAATAAAATTCAGAGAAAAAGTCATCTCACGGTTTACTTTTTTACCGCAATTCTGAGTTTATGTCACACAATTCAGGAAAAAAGTCAGAATTGTGCGTTATAAACTCGAAATTCGATAAATAGTCATCTACTGTAATCTTAGATCTAAACTCACAATTGCGAGTTATAAAGTCAAAATTGTGAGATATAAACTTGCAATACCAAAAAAAAAAGGTGTGAATTGTCACAATTACTTATTTTATTTTTCTCCCGTGAAAACAAACTTTCAGGGATCAAAGCTTTTTGGAGAACAGTAAAGCACTCTGATAACTATGATCCAATTAGCCTATTAATTGATTAAATATTTCATTCATTCATTCATCATTCGCACACTTCATTGTCCTCTGTAGTGGTGATGCCACATAACTGAGCATCACCAATCATTGTGGTTCTCATATATAAGATTCTGAAGCAGTTCTTAGTTATTTTTTTGCGTTACTTTCACCATGATGTTATCATATGGTGAATTATCTTCTTCCTCACTGTCCTTTTGCTTTGACAGCAAGGCTCTTCTGGGAGGTTTAGGAACCGCGTAGTCATCGGCAGAAGCGTTGTACGGGTACTCGTGACCACTCGGATCCATTACTGTGCCCAACATCTTCCAAGCGTGACCTTTGACTTCCTCTGGTTCATCATAGAGAGATGGAGGCCCACTTGGGGCCACACCGCAACCTTCCGGTTCATCATAGATGTGGTCTATTTTGTACGCTTTTGTTTTTTTCTTCGTGAAACGGGTTCTGATAGCAGTTTCATCTATAATGTCATAAAGCGGTTCTGTGTTCTCTATGTTGCCTTTCTTGCCATTTTCACAACTGGGTTCTACTAAAGTGTGTGGAGGGTTTGATGCGGACAAAATGTCTACCATAACATTCTTGGCAATGGTGTCAAAGGGCAGCGAGTAGTCCGAGTCCTCGGGGTTGGAGCATGTGGAACGTCTGTCTTTTGGTTCTCTCTTCTCCCCTGGACTTCCCCGATCTGGATCCGGCGCCATGGCCCGGGAATACATCTCATCCTCTGTTTTGGCCAAGGGACAGCTGCGGAAGTTCTTGACTTGGTTCTTACGTGGCGGAGGCCTGGTGTCCAGGTTCAGACTCTTGACTCCTGTCAGAAGCTTCTCTGTAGGGGCTTCAAGTCTGGTAAGCTGAGGGTTCTGGGGTTGTTTGAGACCGTCTCTAATTGCTCCCTCAGTCACCATACTGTAGATAGACGACTCTTCAGCTCTCATTCGCGGTGAAGAGGGCATGGGATCTCGCTCCACACTTGCTATCTGCTTCACAGGTAAATGGACTCTGTGTAGATTGATGGCGGCCTCAACAGATTGGAAGATGGTGTTGCCTTGTTTTGTGTCGAACTCAAAGTTGCCTTCCCCAGAGTCGCATCTTCGGCCAGCCTCAAAGGAGAATGTTGCCTGTTTATTGAGAAATTATGGGTGTAATTAGAAGTCAAATTAGTAGTAAATACACTTTTAAAAAATGACCTGGTTAATACATCATGACAACATGTGTTTTTCATTACTTCAACTTAGTTAATAACTTTATTTTTTTTAAGTTATTCGATATTCAACGAATTTTCTAAGTCAGTTTGATGTAATTTAAGTTGAAATTACTTATGTTTTTTAGAATTTAATTCACAAAAGCAATGCATGTTTTTTTCACATATTTTTGAAAGGTCTCTTATGATCACTAAGTTACATTTATTTGATCAAAAATACCATAAAAACTGTAAAAGATTTAGAAATATTTGGGTTACACTTTATTTCGATAGTCCACTTTCGACATTCTACTAACTATAAACAACTTTGCAACTACATGTCAACTAACTGTCATTAGAGTATTAGTATAGTGTAGTAGACTGTCAGTAGACTGTTGTGGTTAGGGGTTAGAGTTCGGGTTAGGAGAATAAGTTGACTTGTAGTTGCCAAGTTACTTGTAGTCAGTAGAATGTCTGTTGGGGGACCAACAAAATAAAGTGTTAGAAAATATTAAGCAGACAGTCTACTAATTCTCTAATGACAGTTATGTAGAGGCAAAGTTACTTATAGTTAGTAGAACTTCTAAAGTGGACTATCGAAATAAAGTTTTACCATTATTTATCCTTAAGAAATCTTTCTAATATGCTGATTTGCTGCTCAAGAAACATTTATTATTATTATCAATGTTAAAAAACTAAATTATTTGATAAAATGAAAGCATTTATTAGAAATTAAAATATTTTGTAACATTATACATTTATTTACTGTCACGTTGGAATTAATTCAATGCATCCTTGCTGAATAAAAGCATTAATACTAAAATAAAACTATAAAAGTACTTTTATAGCTTTAATGACTGATAAAGCTATAATTGCCAGTGATGGTTTATAGCGTATTTTATAAAAATACAAATAAAAAAATGCAGCTTAAACTGGCCTATTGTGGTATGCTAGACTTAGATGGCTTAACATGGTCTCCCAAGCTGACCAACCCTCTTAAACCAGGCAACAGAGACCAGCAAATTAGCTTAGTCTTTTTTTTTTTTTTTTGCATGGATTTCTATTTTCCAAATGTATTCACTTTTGGGAGAAATTTATTTGAAAAACACCCTAGGATTTTGTTTTTCACATGTGTGTGGACATCACTTTAACATCTTGTCTAAAGGACAGTGTCTTCACTCTAAAAAATGCTGGGTTGTTTCAACCCAATTTTGGGTCAAATGGACAAACCCAAATGTTGGGTTAAAAATTGTATTAAAAAAATTTAACCCAACGGCTGGGTTTGTCCATATTTGACCCAAAATTGGGTTGAAACAACCTAGCATTTTACTGGACTCACACAGAGATAACACACACTGCTTGCCTCACTATCATTAAATGACTGACCGCAGGTCACTGTGAAAGCCATACCTTGTCTCGTCCGAACCTGCGGAGGAAACGGTAGGGCCAGGCGTAGAGAACCTCTCCTGTCTTAGGTTCTTTCAGAAGAAGGCTATCCGAATCAGTCCGTAGCAGCACTACTCCTTTCAGGCAGCATCTCTCAGAAGCCTCCGTGCGCCTCACTGTCACCTTAAAATCTTTCATCGCTGAAGACAACAGGGAGAAGAAGCTTTATATTAACAATGTGCCAAAAGAACACAATATAAACAGTATCAGCCGCTTTACACTCAAAGATACTCTCAGATGAAAAACAGTGGATTCAGCACACATGTGGCCCCCAGAAGGCTTATGAGTCTCGTTGCCATATATCTTCCAAATAAAAGATTGGATTTCATTTTATTTTGATGGTCCCTTTAACACATTCTGTTGACTATAAGTAACGTTGCACCTACTAACATAGCATGTAGGGAAATGGGTGTTTTACCTTTTTGCAAGCAGATGGTATGTATCAGAGGTTACATTCTCACATATGTACAATAATCCAAAGCTGATTTCTTTTGATGAAATAATATACCCAATATAATAGTTTTTTTCCGCACAAGTGAACAGATTTAGCACATGGCTGCTGAGAAACAAGCACCTTATTAGATGTTCTCTGCTGAGAAAGGTCAAAACCCCATTGGTTACTGCTGAACTAGGTGAACTCTGTGGCGCGCAGGATTCTGCTGCTTCTCCAGAGGGATTGTCTATTAGAGGGCTCGCCATGCAGATGTTTTTCTACACGGGAGCCGACATAGGTGATGAAACTTCATTAATTTCCTGAGGTGAAGTGTCAAAAGGAGATTTTCTGCTTATGCTATTCATTCCAAAAATAGTCAGACCAAAAGTGTGGACTATTAATTAATAGGCTCTGTATAAATTTATTGCAAATGCAGATGTTTCTCAAAGTCTGCTTTAATGATATTGGTAACACTTTACATTAAGGTTTCACTTGTTAACATTAGTTAACATAGTTAACAATTAAAATGACTTAAAGTTTTAATTTAAACATTTAATAATACTATATTACTATCAAAAGTTGTATCTGTTCATATTATTTATTGGACCTGAGCTAACATGAGCTAACAATGGACAATTGTATTTTTATTAACTAATGTTAACAACGCTTATAAATACTGTAACAAATGCATTGCTCATTGTTAGTTAATGATAGTTCATGCATTAACTAATATTGACTAACCTGTTACTATAGTGTTTTATATCAGCAGTTAAAGGATTCATTCACTTCAGAATTACAATTTCCTGATAATTTATTCACCCCCATGGCATCCAAGATATTCATGTCTTTCTTTCTTAAGTCGAAAATAAATTAAGGTTTTTGAGGAAAACATTCGAGGATTTTTTTCCATATAGTGGACTTCAATTATCAACGGATTGAAGGTCCAAATTGCTGATTCAAAGCAGCTTCAAAGGGCTCTACACGATCCCAGCCGAGGAATAAGGGTCATATCTAGCGAAACAATCTGTCGTTAAAAAAAAAAAAAAAAACGTATATATATATACTTTTTAACCACAAATTGTAATTGCTCATCTTGCTACGTCACGTGTGACCTTTCAACATGATTACGTAATGTGTGGCGCATCACAGCTAGTGCAAGACACGCATTTGAGCATTGAAACTGCAATTTGGACCTTTAACCCGTTGATAACCGTTGAAGTCCACTTTATGGAGAAAAATCCTGGAATTTCTTTTCGTTGAAGAAAAGAAGACATGAATATCTTAGATGACGTGGAGGTAAGTAAATTATTAGGACATTTTAATTCTGAAGTGAACTAATCCTTTAAAACATTTCTATTTAATTATCGCTTTAATTAAAATTAAAATAACTAAATAAAATAAACAATATTTGGGTTTCATTCTTCTCTGTTTCATTCACCAGCTGAAGTGCCCTTGATTTCCACCAGAGAGCACTCCTCCCTAGTCCTTTGCCACTCCATCATGAACTACACTTCCCATAAACCTTTTCCCGGACTCATTGTTATGATTATTGCCCCCTGGTTCCCATTACCCTTGTTAACTCTGCCTACACAAGCCTTGTTTATCCAGTCTCTCATTGCAAAGTCCTGTTTAGTTTTGCACTGCAACTCTGAATGTTATCCTGTGTCTTGGTTTTGATCTTGTGCTTGTCTCCCTGTATTTCCCTGATCCTGGACCTTGTATGACGTTTGGCTGTTTTGCCTGTGTGTTTGACCCTTTACCTGTTTTATGGATTATCATTTTGGATTGCCCTAATAAAGCTGCGTTTGGATCCTCAACATTGTGTCTCTGAGCAGTTTGTGACACTTGCTATTCAGAACATTGTTTCAAAGCATTTTTATAGCTTTTTAATTATTAGCATTTTGCTAATACTACCATTTTTTTTATCCGAAATACAACTAAAATAACTTTTGTACTAACATTTATTCTTGTTTTATGAAAAAAATTGAATATATGTATGCCTCACTAACATTAAATGACTGTTTTGACTTGTTTTGAGCATGGCGCATTTGGCATTGCTCAAGGATCATGCTGTGAGTGCTATCAGGAGAGAGAGCGTCTTTAGATCATCTCCTGTTTGCTGAGAGTGACGAAAGGAAAGGGTGTGAAGAAAGCATTTACATGGACATGGTATGGGCATGTGTAAGCAAATTACTTACCTGGGGCACGCTGTCGCTCTTTTGAAATACTCTAAATTCATTCAAATACTCTAAATTCATTTTCGCCAAGCGAAATACGCCAATTTCGCTTGGCAAAAATGTTCATGTGAAGTTCTGTGCGTACACATATAATCCACGCAATTATTAGTGAACAGACAGTGAACTTATTAAAAGAAAATATCACTTTAACAACCACCCAATTGCATGTTGTAGTGTTTTGTCAGTGAATGTATTCGTATAACTGTGTGTCCTAGGACATTTGTCACAATTCACCATAACATGGCAATATTTTTTTGTGCCCTGCTTTTAAGTAACTTTAAAGTACTAAATTTTTTGGCTTTTATTGGATAGGACAATATAGACGAGAGAGGTAACAGCAGGAGGGAGCTCCAGATGGGATTTGACCTCCGGTCGCCTGAGATACAGCTACGAGTATTACTTTATGCCATAGTTACAAAGGACTAAAACTGCATAACTCTTGTCGATAAAGATACTAGAAAGGGGAAGAAGGAGAGAAAGACAACGAGTGTGATGTGGTTTGGAGATATCTTTTTCCGTTTGAAAATTGTGGCTTCTCCAGCCACAGTCAAACTTCATAGAGAGGAAGTGTGCCTTTGCAAAGAATGCTAGCTTCTGTTTGCAGCTGTCAGAACAGAAGTGAACATTCCACACCTCTCAACAAATGAAAAAAGGACACTTCCTGCAAAAGAACAAAGAAAAGCCACAGTATACACAGACTAGTGTAAAAATGTAACAAGAGACGCATTTCCACATTTACATCCTGTTGTCATGAGCAACAAGTGGTAAGATTCATATGCAAGATTCTCTCTTTCTATTGCTCTACACTTGGCATTGCACCAAATTTACGGCAACTGTTTTGTGGTTGAAGCCCCCCCCCCATTTCCACCTCACTTTCCACATGACCTCATTTGCTTAACATTCTCATACACTTTATCTCATTCTCCCTCCAGGTGTGAGTTATCTTCAGGAAGTAAAATCATAAATGTACATTCTATTCAACAACACACATTTCATGTAAGTTTTTAGAGTGGGGTCTAAATGTATGAGAGCACTTTCAATGTAAAGCGGCATAAACAGAGAACTTTATCAGCCGAGATGTAGGATTTCCAGTGGCATCCTTGGCTAGTAGAAGTACACTAGCCAGTGGATACTACTCAAGCATAAGGTTTCAACCAGCCACAGGAACCACTTCCTATTCTAAATAGAATATTTTGCGACTCAAGCACTATTTTTTTATGGAGCCCTTATAGGGTTCACTTGCAAAACTTTTGCATTGCCCCGCAAAAACTATTGCATTCCCCCAAGAAACTTTGCGTTCGCTTGCAAACAACTCAAAAGTTTATCAGGGGATACATATGATAGTCTTGGTTTGGGGTTGGTGAGATTATTATTATTTTTTTAATAGATGAATGAAACTTTTATTTAACTCCTATTTAACATTTATAATGTTATTTTTTTTAAACTGCGGAAAAAAAAAGTAAAAGTATCACGTTTTCCACAACAACAAAAAAATATTAAGCAGCACAACTGTTTTCAACATTGGTAATAATAAGAAATGTTTCTTGAGTAGTAAATCCGGATATTAGAATGATATCCGAAGGATCGTGTGACACCGAAGACTCCAGTATGATGCTAAATTTAGCTTTGTGATTACATGAATAAATTTCAAAATACAAAAATAGAAACAGTTATTTTAAATGATAATATTTCACAATATTACTGTTTTTTTACTGTATTTTTGATCAAATAAATGCAGCTTTGATGAGCACAACAGACTTCTCATTAATTCACGCTTAACTAATGCACAGATAATCTTAAGTTACTACTCATGAAGAACTGAACCCTTCATTAATGATTGCTGCATCTGCAACTAATAAATCTGATTAAGAGTTTAAGTCATATATGAATTGCTAAATACATTCACTGTGGATTAATTCCCTATAAACATCTAGTATAAACTAATAGTGTAAATGAATGCGGCAATGTATTGAATCTGAGATCAGAAATAAATTGTCGTGGTCAAGTTGATAGTAAACCACGTTCTTTTCTGAGCTCCAATTACTGTTTTCAAATCTGGCCCGTGGTTTCATTCAGATAATATGAGATCTGCAACTATTTGATGTGGTTTACAGTTCTTTTAGTCTCACTCATTATTTATTTTAATTGATTCATTAATAGATCAATTGCATTTGTTTTAAAAATGGTGAATCCTGACATAAACATGTGTGTGTGTGTACTGTAGTTTTACAGTTCCCTTCTGATCACCCCTTTGCCCTGCTGTCACTTGACAGAACAAGGCCTTCTGATATTTCAAATGGAACAGATGGATTTGATATCCAATCTGAATCTGAAACTCCTCCAAGCCCGATATATTCCTAAAGAGGAAAATGCATCAGAACGCTAAAGCTCAGACAGGCAGAGGCTATGGGATGACTTTTTGCGGACAAAAAAAAAAAGTCAATTAGTGTAATGAGATAATTTAAGTGCCATTTCTGAATGCGGCCACATATAGAAACATAATCACTCATGCTTAAACAGTCAGGGTTGTATTTAAATGCCGATGAAATTCGACTGGTTTTTGCACTTCCACTTCCTCTCTTGAATGTCATCTTGCTGAGAGCCACAATATGAAACATGTCCACTGAGGACTTTTATCTGTCTTTTCTGTCTTTGGGGATGGTTATTTTGTTTTTATGCATTTGCCTGTTGGCCTCTTTTTCAATTTGCTCAATTGAATTGAACAGATGGAAGAAGAAACAAGTAGCACGACAGAAGAAAATGCAGAGTTTAATGGAGTTCAAGTTCATGCTACTTGAGCTGGGGCATTTTATAATAATACATTTTTTGAAAATGGTAACATTTTAGATTACAGCCCGCAAAGTACTGTCCAATTAAAACGTTTTTACAGTGTAACTTTCTGTAATTATAGTGTACATATAAAGTACTTACATGTTAGTATAAGGTAACAATGTGTAAGGTTTTGGGAATAAAGGGGTAACAACCAGGAGAATTAACAAATTATTTATACTGTAAGTATTTTTGTACTAATAGTGTACCGATAGATATAGGCTTTTAAAAAAAATTACTGGGTACATATCTGTGCATTTATACAGTAATTGTTTTTTAACAAAAGTGTACTTAAAACTAAAACTATTGCAACTTTTGCTTAAATACTGTGGAGATATACTCTTGTTCCATGTAGTTACAGGGTACGTGTAACATATGCGGGCTGTAAATAAACTGGTGCTTGATACCCTCTTGTTATGTTACAAGGGAACTGTGACATAATTAATGTGGTGCTTGTTACCTTCTTGTTCCATCTCGTGACACTTACCCTGTAACTACATGGAGCAAGAGTTTATTTCCCCAGCATTAAAACATTTTTTTTGCACTACTTTTATGTACTTGCCTTGAAACAAACTAAAACATCTGCACTTTTGCTATCAATAAATAAATACATAACTGTATAAATGCACAGATATGTACCCTGTACATTTTAAAAAGCTTATACAGTATGTATTTGTACACTTTTTTTTAATGGTACGCAGTGTATGGTCTCACTTAATTGCTCCCAAATATAAGATTGTTGTAGGCCCTATCATAATTGTAGAATAAGTACCCCTTGGTTCAAAAATATAAATAATATAAAAGTATAAGTATATAAGTTCAAAAGTATAAAAAATTTGTTAATTTTCCTGGTTGTTACCCCTTTAATGCCAAAATGTTACATATTAATCCCTGAGGGGTACACTACCAAAAGTTACGCTGTAAATTCATCTTAATTATGCAGTGCTTTCCGGGCTGTAATCTAAAGCGATACCAAAAAATTAGGCAGCTACCGTTTTCAACATTGGTAATAATAAGAAATGTTTCTTGAGCAGCAAATCAGAATATTAAAATGATTTCTGAAGGATCATGTGACTCGTAAGATTGGAGTATTAATGCTAAAAAAAATAAGCTTTGCCATCACAGGAATAAGTCACATTTTTAAATATATTGAAATAGGGATCAAATTTGGATCAAATAGTACATACGCCTTTAGCACATATAAAGACTTATTTCAAAAACATAAAAAAAAAAACTCTTAATAACCCCAAACTCTTGAACCGTAGTTTATATAACCATGCATTTGTTTAAATTAAATTTTGAATCCGTGAATTCCAATGCAGACTCACTGTTTACTGTCTATGGTTAGTTGGTTACATCCTCAAATTTTGCAACATTTTAAAATAAGGATTGAGGACATCAGCTGATTCTGAATCAGACACAGCTTTGACATAATAATGAGAAAATGTGCACAGTCACAATGAGACACACACAATGAGAAAAAGTGCTGATGTTTTGTGGAACTGCAAAAGAGCCTAAATAATGTTCTAAATGACACAGAAGACTAAACTAACCATAAAAAAACAACACTTACCCATCATTAATGAAGAAATACAAATAAAAAAAGATGTAAAGGAAGTCAAGGGTACTGAACCATCTTTGAGAACAGCAGGATATTGCACATTTACAAAGATAGGTGGTCAATCTGCAAAACAAGGCGGTCACTTGACTTTCTTTCCACCACAAGTGAACAAAGATTAGCCACAACTTTCCACTACGTAATAGAGGAATGAAGAAGTTCGCTTTTGGTTCACGATGTTCACAGCACGAAATAAACTAGACGTGTCAGATAAGAGAACAAGCCAATCTCATAAGCATGTCAGATGAGTAGAAATAGTACACCTAATCGGTTAGAAATGACCTCTGTTCCAGCCGTGAGATTGACTTTCTGCATGTCTTTTTCACAGAAACTAGCAGATGAGCTGGCTGTGTGTGACCTTTTTAAGGTACTTTACCAGCTCATCCATCAGAGCAGTGCCACATGCAGCTCATTTGGTGACTTTAGTAGTGTGTGCGTTCATAAAATTAGTAAACAAAATCATCCCAAAACAACTATTGTGTTTTTGTACATACTGTACACTCTCTTACCAGTTTCTCTGCTGCAGTAGAGGGTGTTGTCCGCCATTGTTACATCATCCAATTCACCATGTAAACTGTTTCCTCTCACTGCTCCTCTCTCTGTCCAGCTCATCTACAATGAACCCAAATATACGGCAGATTATAATAGGCATCACAAAAAAATAAGTCTATAGCAGTGATTTATAGTTTGATTGGACTCATCTGTGTCAATGTCTATGTTACATTTCAGTAGTTCACGAGAGATTATAACTGAACGTCTCTCGGGTCTGTTAGCTTCTTCTCTGTCAAGCATGGTTCTAATATTCCATGTTATGAATTTCATGTTGATGGATTTAGGGTGGACCTTTTCAACCTGGGCGACATCCTGCCAGTATGATTTTCTTTTGAGATTTCATAGTTTTTAAGGAGTGCTAGCAATATCTGTTAAGGATTCACTGGGTTTTGCTATAGTTGCCAGTGAGCCCCTCTCTTCTGCTAAGTTCGCACACCTGGAAAGGAGAATCCAAGACGAGTGAGAGCATCTTAGCAGTCGCAGTGTCTGACCGGAAGTTTAGGTAAAGGCAATGCCCCATCCAACTGCCCTGACAGGCTGACAACACACCTGGATTTTCTGTTAGGGTCGACTCCCTTAGCCTTTGCCTTTACAGGGACGTGACTGCAAGGCAGAAGGGTGCCAGCTTGGTAGATGGACGCAAGACTCTAGGTGCACTTAAAGACAGGTGTTGTGTTTGTCCCGCCAGGGGTTCTACCCACCCTCCCACTCCCTATGCAGGCCAGTGGGTTCACCAGATTAGTCGCCGGAACTATTCGCCGTACTTATTGTGCCTTTAATAAAATAAAGTAAAATATAAATAATTAATCAACATAAAGTTTTCAAAATGTTTGTTCAAGTATTAAAAATGCTAACTGAAATAAAGCTAAAACCAAAAAAAAAAAATTAAGACTAATTAGACTATCAAAATAATATATGCATTTCATAGTTTATACACTTTTATTCTAAGAGTCCTGACTCTTCTGAAAGAGCGAACAGCTGAGCTCAAGGTCATTTGTTCCATATTTAATATTGGTAACACTTTATTTTGATGCTCTCCCTTTAGAAATTCTACTGACTATAAGTAACTTTGCAAGTATAGTACGTCAACTTATTCTACTAATCCTAACAGTCTACTTATACTCTAATGAGAGTTAGTTGACATAGGTGCAATGTTCCTAGTCAACAGAATGTCTAAAGGGTGTCAGAACATCAAATGTCAGAACATCAATGTCATTGATGTCACATCAATGTCAATGTTATTTTGATGAATGTCAGAACATCAAAATAAACTGTTATCCCATCTCTTTTGGATTAAATATATATATGTATTAAAATAAAGCATGTCCTAAATATAAATATTAAGACACAATGCCACAAACCTTGCTAATGCCATTCTTCTCATTAAAACACTCATAGTGACAGCCTGGTATGTGGCTATAAAATAATTGCACAAATATTAAACTAAAATTAATATACATACAAAAGTGAAAATATGCTCAAAAAAACTACTTCACAGTATCAATATTTTTTTTTTATAGCACATTAGCTATATTAAAATAATACTGATCAGCTCTGATATGGTGATCACAGGCAATCGTAGGAATACCTCAATACCTCTTGGTCCTGAATAAACACATTGATGTTCTGACATTTGATGTTCTGACACCCTTTAGACATTCTGTTGACTATAAGGAACATTGCACCTATGTCAACTAACAGTTGAGAACCAGTATAGCTACAACAATTATAGCTCAGCAAAATATGCAAATTTTTCACACTGTTAGCCCTCTATCTGCAAGTGCCATCATCAGTGGTATGTGCTATGGAAATTCTCTTGACACTTTTTTATGTTTGTATTTTCTAAAAATGCACTTTAACTTCACCACATGAGGTTTGGACAAATGTCCTTTGTTGAGGAACTACATTGTGAGCCAAGAAACACTCTTCAAAACTGTGCCAGAGTGATCATATTATGTTGCACAACAGAAACCTTCACAGCATAAAGCCATATTCATTTCCTCAAATGCATTACATCAAGCGATTCTATTCCACACAGTGTTCCTCATTCAATAGGCACAACACAGATTCTACTGTTGGTTTTCTGTAGCACCTCTTCAGATTCAAATTCTGAAAGACAGCAGCCTTTTTTTTGAAAAGCTAAAAGCTGGAGGAAACTGAGACATCATGCATGATCTCAACATTCCCATTAGTTTATTTCAATATGGGTCAAAACATAATACAGGGCTGAATCCGAAACCATAGAGTACATTATTGAGGGCACTTATTCAAACCCACATTGCATCGCAATAACGACTGTACGGCCAATATACACTCAACGACCGTCCAAATTTCGCTCCCTCATTTTCATTCACTGCTTCAGGTAAACTGTATTAGTGGACTAATGTAGGGGATAGGGATTGAGGGTTTAGGGGGCGATTTCGGATTCAGCCATTGTCTCGGCTTGTTGGTAACATAGACATTTAATCAGTATCACAGACAGAACACCGGTGCTAATTAATATATAGAATTAATATGACAATTCTTAAAAAAAAAAAAAAAGTTTAACTTGCAGATACTGGTGTTCTGTCTGTTAATACTGATTAATTGTACATTTTAACAACAAGCCAAGACCAGTATTGTGATTTGACCCATATAATGAAATTCATATCTGACTGATCTGTCTGGCAAGCATCACTATTATTGTTTCCCATGCTAGATATTTGAAGAAACCTCTAAGGGTGCTTTCACACTTGCGATTTAGTTCGAAACAGGGCATGGTTCACGTAAAAAACAGGTAATGTGAAAGCTGTCAAGTGGACTCGGGAGCGCACCGGGGTCCCGAACCCAAGACTACCTGTAGGAGGCCGTCTGAGTTCGGTTCCACTGGAACTGTGTTGCGTTTGCATGAATGTCAAAGCACTCAGACTCGGGTGCATCCTTTTTCAGGAAGTAAAGTGTAACAATGTGCAAGTCCCTGGGAAGAAGGAGACAGGAAACCGCCGACCAATCAAAGTAAAGTTTAATCATAATATAAACAAACAACAAAACGAAAGTAAAGCGGCAGCCCCTCATGGACGGCGGCTGCCTAAACGAAAACACTAACATAAATGTCCCAGGCCTGGTCCTGTCTCATCCTTCACTGTCATCAAATCCTTTTATCCTTCCGGAGCTCCTCCGTGGGACTCGAGTCCGGTGTGGGGTTCAATAGCACTCGTGCCGCTGGCCTCGTTTCATTCCCATGGCTCTCAGCCTGCTTGCCACATAAAGTAAGCAATTCTGCATCCTGTTTTCTACCTCAATTCAAATGCAGGAACTGAATTGTAGTTTTAAAGGGATTCTCAGTTCAATTCTGAATGATGCACAATTCTTGCTGGACAACAATATCTGAAAAATTATTTCATAGTCTACAGGAGGAAACCCAATCACATCTAGGGACCAAAACATCATTGCAACCACTCAGAACCTCTTTAGCAACCACTCTAGCATCTCTCACATTTACTTCAGGTGTCCATTAAAGGTGTTTATTACACGGCTCTGTGGAATACTTGATTCTAATTGGTCAAATCCAGCAGAAAGTTATTCCCAGATAACAACCGCTCAAAGCAGATAACACAGGCTCTTCTGGGTTACTGAAGTAAGCAGTGCTATACGCCTGCTAGGAACAGGGTTTTCTTCGTGGAAGTTTTGCATTTGGTGAAGTAATAGAATATTAAAACTCAGTCAAATCAATATTTTGTATACAGTTATTTACTTATGCCATCCAGTATCGTGGACTCACTCTCTGTTTCATACAAACGCAGCTGCTGCCATTTTGTGACTAATGTTTTGTACACTGTTGGATAATAAGATAAAAAAAGGTACGATTTTAAATCAGTTTAATCTGAAACCAATATCTCTTATCTACATAATTAATTATGTGGTGAAATGCTGTGTAATAAGTGGTATGACTAAACCGTATCTCTTGAATGTCCGTCTAGCTTGAACTTGCCGCGCTGCAACTGCTCTATCCGCAAAGCTTTGCATTTAAAGAGCTAATAAAATATTTAAACTCAGATAAATATTTTGTGTCTAATTATTTACTTACAGTATGTGGCAAGTAACCATGTAATAAGCGGGATATTGTACATCCAGCTAGTTAAAATAAACCCCCTTCAGGCTGATCAAGACTCCTCATCACCCTGTCGGGGGTTTATTTTGAGAGAACAACCGGCTGGATGTACATTATCCCTTACTAAATGTAGTTCAAGTGGATATGGAACTAAAGAGAGGAATTTAATAAAAGTATTTTAGCTCAACCGAAAGAGTCTGAGGTCAGAAAATCGGGTGGGTCACAGTGCAGTACCACTGTGAGTGATAAAATTAGAAGTTTTAAATAGAGAACCTTTCGTAATGGTTGACTCTTTGAGTAGAGGCCCCTTTGCTCCAAACTTACTTCTTAGTTCATGTAATGACATGAAGCATTTACTCTGACTCATGGCTAGAGCAAGGTTCTGCATGGTGCAACTACCCGATGAGAGCTTATGTACCTCTAGCGTCCATTAAGTCAATGTTACTTGGCTTGCACTTCCTTCATTTGAACTAAAACCGTCACCCACAGCACAAATATGTGGTACAATGAGATATGAAAACAACTTCCCTTCTTTAAATATAGAAAAAACACATCTGACAAAATGCATGGGAAACAGTTGTTCTTCTTTGCACAAGCATTAACTAGCAGCATGAGGATCACTGTGAGTCACAAGCAAGTTTCTGATCAGCTTTGAAGGGCTTTTACATTTGCTGATGTGGCAAAAAAAAAAAAAAAAAAAAACTGGCAAGTGGCAAGCCACTGTAATTTGAATCCTTGCGTCTGCAGAAATTTTAGCGTAAGGAGCTGACAAGCTTTTAGCAATAACAATCTCTTTAGCCTTGGCTGAAGGCAGAAGTTAGACATGCAATGTCTATGATTACACTGCCATGCAACAAGAGTATGAGTACAACTGTGGTCACAAAGCCAGGAACAAAAGCGAGGACAAAACCTAGAACCTTCGATATAACCGCTCAACACTGTTGCAATCAGGTGTAAGTGAACCGTTACACCAATATTCTATGACAGGAAAAAATACTGGAAAGAGCACAATTTAAATTCAGTGATAAATACCGGAAAGGCGATTTCGCACAGTTTCTGGATCCAATCCTCCAGTTCAGCTGTCTCAACGGCGAAAACAAATGTCTTTTCAGTTGTCTCCACCAAAAAGGGTCCACAATCCCGTGGACAGCCTTCAAAATCACTCTCCGAAACACGAATGCAGTCGGTCATTTTTATCACCTGTAAAAAAACAACAAGAAAAAACAAGTTTGATGTGTGAGCCTTTTCTTGTACATGTTTTTTATTTAGTCAGAAATGCTTTAATTTCAGAAGATAGCATTTTTTTTTTACAACCCTTTTTTGGGAGATGGGATTTTGGGGTATTTTTAATTGTCATATTTCATAGCAGACATGGGAACAGATGTAATGGCACTTCCTGCATATTGTTTGTACATGTCCACCCACACACAAGGCATTTACATGACCCCTCACAGCGTTTGATTGTTTGTGTTCCGTGAAACATCAAGAAATTGCATCACTCTCAGATTCACCACATTTTATTTATGTACGCAGTACAAGGAAAACCTAAGCTACACGGTTTGTTGTTCACCTTTTTGTTTTCCTGTTTGCGGTTGGCTTTCTCCAGCGTGCTTCCAGTTCCATCTTTGCACTCAAAGAACTCAAGACGAGAGATAGAGCAGGAGCTCTCGCGGTACAACACGGACCAAACCTTTCGCCATTTCTGAAAGAGAAAGAAGATGAATGGAAAGTAATGTAAACTGTGATACTTTTACTTGCATTGTCCTGAAGGCATGAAGAAATAAGATATAAAACTAATGGACCTTACAGGATATCTACTATCAACCAGCATTGGAAGAAAGCCTCTTACATATTAGAGCCATAAAAATGTGACTTGTAGAAAAATGATCTTATGAAAACTTGTCTCACATTTAAATGAGTAAGCTGAGTAATTTAAATGAGTAAGCTCTAGACAAAAATAATGCACAGCTAGGGTGACACATCTTACCCACTGACACACTTTATCCTATGCTTCCCCGTAGTAAACTGAATATAGTTTTTATAATGTCGGTGTTCCTAAGTATAACCAATATTTTTGCAATTTAGCTTGTTTTTGACCTTTGGGAGTGAAATTGGAAGTGGTTAAAGGCACATAAAAATACCCCAAGTGCTTCCCACAATAATGACAGCATTGTCTTTATTGGAAAAGACCAATAAAGATGTTTTAACTTAAAAGCAAAGAGTCAAACTAAGTCCAAAGGTAAAATATGATACTGAAAAAGATGAGAATGTGTTACTGCTTTAACATTGGTTCAGGTGCCTAAGCACGGTTGTATCACAAGTGCACATTGATAGCATTGAAAGTGTGAGATTCCTCATTCAGGAAATGCACATACCGGTAATAAGACGAATTGTTAAGAGAATCTCTGTGGTACGGACATTACCAACCATTTCAGAGAAATTCATGGCCTCAAACAACACTTAATCAATTACAGATGCAACATTCTCCTTATGGTTTTCTAAAGAGACAGCCCTGATCCTATTGCTAACATTAGCTCACTTTAATGGACTCCAGCAGGCCATAATTCTCTATTGTAGTCCCATATGGCGGAACTAACAATATTATCAGTGGCATCAATCAAAATGAAGTGAAAATGGTTTTAGATGAGAATATGAACTTTTTAAAGTGGATCATGTTCACAGTTCAGGAAGTTGTTCATGACACTGTCAGTGAGCTTAATATGATTCATGAATTTCTCTCTTATTGTAATTGCTCTAAAGATATGGCGTTTGCAGACAAACGTGTGGTTCAAATTAGGCAAAGTGAAAGCAACTAATTGAAATTTATAGACCAAGCCCATCAAGCTCAACACAAATGTATAATACAGAAGTCCTGTTTCGATTACATATTTATATTTTTCATTTGATTGACTTTGGAATTGGAATAGAATTTCTGGCACACTAAACACTACTAACACGCATGTTGTAAGAACACATACGTTTGTACCTTTATGAACACGTGAATGTCTGATCTCCAAATCTCCATCAGTCCTTGACAAGTCTTCAGTATTGGATATTAATGAAAATGACAACCAATTCAATATGTTCCCCAGGGTTTTAAAAAAGAAAAGAGTAACATCAATAGTACATTACTGGTTCCTTTCAATGAGGCCTTGATGTTTGGGTAGGTAACCAAATTTGCACACATATCAACAACGCTTTGTTACTATTATTATTGTATATTTTATTCTTTCATCTACTGGTTTGCTATATGAACAGCGGCTCTGCAATTTTACAAACAATCGTATACAAAATTGTGGGTGTTATACAGGAAATAAAGAATGGGAAACTGTCCAGTAGTATTTTGCAACAGAAAGTTCTTTGATTTGGATATAATTTAAAAGTAGACAAGCATCCAGCTAAAGGGTTCATACAATATTCATTGGTTTCATTAGTTTGTGGTAATTTATGTAATGGAATGGGTACATCCTGCACTCAGGCCTGTTTTAGTACAGCCTTCAATTTGTGCTATATGACAATAGTTACAGACAGACCATTACTGATCTCAAAAACATCCATGATTTTGTCTCTTAACATTCCCCCAACTCGAAGACCCTGGTAAGTAAAGCATGTTCTGTCTTACCTTCCCAAACCGCTGCTGTTGTAGATACAGCATCCCCTTCTTTCTAATGTCCTCCTCCATTTCTCTCGGTCTTGTCTCCGACCCAGCTCCTCGAGACTGTCTCATCTAGTGTATCATACTTCTTCTGCTAAACTTGCTTGTGACGCAAACAGCATCTCCAAGTTCCGCCATATCTACTTCCTGTATAGCCCAAAAGAGTTTACACTTCTTTGCAGAGCTGTGCAAGTGCCTCAGTGTGTCGAAGCCACAATGATTACTCAAGATCACGAGTTTCTTCATGCTGTACCCGAATGAAAGGAAACAATAACGTATTTAAAATGTAAAAACGTTTTAAATGTGTATTACTTTCAATGTTTATTGCAAATTCAATCATTTTTGGTTGATTAAACAAGACCTGGGGATTCACGTATTATTGTCTCTTTTGTTTTAGAGAGAGAGAGAGAATTTAATCACTAAATTGTTATGCATGAAGTATTCATCAAGCAGGTAAGTACTGTCACTGATTTATATTTGTCACATAAAAGCTATTTTAAGATCTGAGGTCTTATTTTTTCAGGGTCTGAGGTCAACTGCAAAGCTTCCTGTTCTATGATGTGTCAAGTTTCCATCACACACACACACACACACACACACACACACACACACACACACACACACACAACTTACCAGCCAGAGGGGTACAATACTAACCACTGTGTGGTGCTCTCCAGTTTTAATCGTGATAAATAATTTCCGAACACAATACGGCTTACTGTGTAACTACATATTAATATGTGTATATATTGTATTGTGTGTGTTTATTGTAGTGTGAGTTATTATGAGTTTCTGTAAAGCTGCTTTAAAAGAAAATAAAGAGTGAAAAACACTTTTATGTGCATTTGTAGGTTACACAATAAAAGCCTTTGATACAAAACGTATTTAATTAAATGCTTTTAATCATCATGTAATGACCCAATGCCAGTACTATCCATTAGGCCTCTGCCTTTTGGCCTGCAACATTAATGAAACACAGCTGTCAGACCTATTAACAAGCCCATTTTCTCAAGGGATGTTTGTATTTAGTTGACCAAAAATCAAACCGATTTTTATAAAGAAAAAGATATTCAGAAATAGTGTAAAGAAAATTAGATGCTTACCTGTGTAAAAGTTGCAACAATAACGATAGAATGCTGTGTGTGTTTTCCGGCGAACTGTAGGCCTTATTCACAGCAGCGCCATCTTTGATTTAAGGGAATGAAAACGAGACTGTGAGGGGTTTGTACTATTATTCAATCTGTTTTGGATTGTTCTACTGACGAAACACTGCAAAAATATCTTTCCAAGAACCTTCAGGAGACATAACACTCATTTCACAGAGACAAACTCTGTGATTCCCTCCTCTGGGCATCAGAGGGCTCCCTCACCCAAATATTGACTTTTCACTTATACACTACATGTCCCATCAGCCCTGTACCTGGCACTGATTACGTTGCTCAGCTGTAGCTCATTCTTGGACCTATAAAAACTGTCTCTCCACCACTCTTCCTTGCGAAGGCTTGTATTACGGTTTGCATTTCTGAGTGGTTACTTCTGTATTGCCTTCCTGTTGTGACCCAGTTTGTTCCCTGTTTATGATTCTCTGCTGCCTGCCTTTTTGACTATCTGCTTTGTTACTTATCTGTGATTGTTCTCCGCCTGCCCTGATCTCCTGCCTGCTTTTCGACCACGACTGTGTCTATCCCACGTTGCTGTGTTTGCTGGTATCTGACCATTGCCTGATTGACCACGATTTTAATAAAAGCTTACTTATGGACCCCACTTCGAGTGTTGCCTCGTTACAGAAGACTTCGCCAAACTATGATCCAGTGGCTTTAACCCACCTGTCTGCAACCATGTCTGCCCAGGCTAGTCAACTCGCGGCACACCAGCTCAATCGCCTCACATCTCTCACAGAGGAATTGGTAAAAGCACTTCAAAATCTCCACGCATCTCCACCAGAGATGGCAACAACACCAAGTAACGCTGCTACTGCACCCACATCAGCAATGCCATCTCAAGTGAGTCCTCGTCTAGCATTTCCCGAGAAGTTTGACGGAGACTCAGCAAAATGTAAAGGCTTTATACTTCAGTGCTCAATGTTTGTTGATCAACAACAGACACTGTATTCTACTGAGTCTAGTAAGATCGCATTCGATTGTTCATTACTCACTGGTAAGGCGTTGGAGTGGTTTACGGCGGTGTGGAGAGAGGGAGGCACAACTTTCCCGTCTTTGGAGGTATTCTTGCAACGATTTCGTGACGTTTTCGATCATCCCAAAGACGGCAAGAGTGCAGGCGATCGTTTATTGGAGCTCACTCAGGGGAGAAGGACTGTAGCTGAATATGCTCTCAACTTTCGTACTCTCGTTGCTCAGATGTCATGGGTGCATGACACACTGAAAGTACTATTTAGAAGGGGATTGAATCATGAACTGCAATCAGAATTGGCCTGTCGCGATGTGGGAAGAGACTTAAATCAGTTTATCGAACTCACCATTCAAATTGATAACCTCATCAGATCGCAAAGACCAAACATTCGCAACGCATTCCAATACCCTGGAACTGCTGTCGCAGACGATGTTGAACCCATGCAAGTTAACGCTTACCGTCTATCACCTGAAGAAAGAGATCGTCGCCTTGCTCAACGCCTATGTTTGTACTGTGGTCAATCTGGTCATCTAAGAAACTCCTGTCCTTCACGACCACACCTGGAGTCCCAGAAATCGGTGAGTTTCTCTATTGATGCTCTAAATGTGTGTCACTGTACCTATCACAATCACTGCCAATGGCCAGAAGATCTCCACCAGGGCTTTGTTGGATTCTGGAGCCACTGGAAACTTTATGTCTAGAGAATTTGCGCGTCAAAACAACATTGCTCTGATCCATTGTTCCTCTCCTCTTACAGTGTAGATGATAGATGGACGACCACTGGGCTCCGGAGAAGTTTTATTCATCACTCAAGAGCTCTTGATGCAGACTGGAATACTTCACTTGGAGAAGATTCAATTTTACATCCTTCCCACACCTCATACACCTGTCATCCTTGGTTTACCCTGGCTTTGCAGACATAATCCTTACGTCTCCTGGAGGGAGGGTCAGATCTCCTAGTGGAATAAGTTTTGTTACCCCGAATGTCTCGCCCACGTCTCACCTCTGCCGGTCCAGTCCATTAATGTTTCAGAAGAGAAATACCTTGATTTTAACCTCCCAGAGGAATATACTGATTTATCAGAGGCTTTCAGCAAAATGAAAGCTTCCAGACTGCCTCCCCATCGTGCCTATGACTGTGCCATTGACCTTATTACTGGTTCAGCACCTCCTAAGGGTCATATTTTTCCCCTCTCTCAGCTGGAGTCTGAATCCATGAAGAAGTACATTGAGGAGGAATTAGCAAAAGGCTTTATACAACCTTCTACGTCCCCCGCGTCTGCAGGATTCTGATTATCGTGCTTTGAATGAGTTGACTGTTAAGTTCCGATATCCCCTACCTCTGGTTCCTGGAGCACTGGAACAACTTCGTACTGCCAGATACTACACCAAGCTGGATATACGCAGTGCGTACAATCTGATTCGGATACGAGAGGGGGATGAATGGAAGACTGCTTTTTCTACAAGTACTGGACACTATGAATACTTAGTTATGCCCTTTGGCCTGGTCAACAGTCCTTCCGTCTTCCGGTCTTTCATCAATGACGTGTTCAGAGACATGCTTCACAAGACTGTAATTGTATACATTGATGATATCTTGATCTATTCAGACACTCTTGAAGAACACATCCAACACGACTCATTCAGCATAAACTATATGCCAAGGCGGAGAAGTGCGAGTTTCACAAGACTTCAACTGCATTCTTGGGTTACATAATCAGTCCGGAAGGAGTCGCCATGGATGAGAGCAAGGTTAGGGCAGTTCTTGATTGGCCACAGCCTGCTACTTTGAAAGAACTCCAACACTTTTTGGGGTTCGCCAACTTCTATCGAAGTTTTATTAGAAACTTTAGCTCTTTTGCCGACTCCCTAACGTCTATGATAAGGAAAGGAGCCAACCGTCTCAACTGGTCAGATGCAGCCACCCAGTCTTTCGAACAACTCAAACAACGTTTCGTCTCTGCTCCAATTTTGAATCACCCCAATCACGAACACTCCTTCATCGTTGAAGTGAATGCTTCAAACTCTGGCCTGGGGGCTATCTTATCTCAGAGTCAGGGGTTACCTCCCAAACTAAACCCTTGTGCATTCTACTCCAGAAAACTGAACCCAGCAGAACGGAACTATGATGTTGGAGATAGGGAGCTTGGAGATAGGGAGTCCTTCCATCTTCCGGTCTTTCATCAATGACGTGTTCAGAGACATGCTTCACAAGACTGTAATTGTATACATTGATGATATCTTGATCTATTCAGACACTCTTGAAGAACACATCCAACACGTCAGAGCTGTACTCAAATGACTCATTCAGCATAAACTATATGCCAAGGCGGAGAAGTGCAAGTTTCACAAGACTTCAACTGCATTCTTGGGTTACATAATCAGTCCGAAAGGAGTTGCCATGGATGAGAGCAAGGTTAGGGCAGTTCTTGATTGTCCACAGCCTGCCACTTTGAAAGAACTCCAACACTTTTTGGGGTTCGCCAACTTCTATCGAAGTTTTATTAGAAACTTTAGCTCTTTTGCCGACTCCCTAACATCTATGATAAGGAAAGGAGCCAACCGTCTCAACTGGTCAGATGCAGCCACCCAGTCTTTCGAACAACTCAAACAACGTTTTGTCTCTGCTCCCATTTTGAATCACCCCAATCCCGAACTCTCCTTCATCGTTGAAGTTGATGCTTCAAACTCTGGCCTGGGGACTATCTTATCTCAGAGTCAGGGGTTACCTCCCAAACTATACCCTTGTGCATTCTACTCCAGAAAACTGAACGCAGCAGAACGGAACTATGATGTTGGAGATAGGGAGCTTTTGGCCATAAAGGCAGCTTTTGAGGAGTGGTGTCACTGGTTAGAGGGTTCAACTCATCCATTTACAATCCTAACCGATCATAAGAATCTGGAATACTTACATGCTGCCAATAGACTCAACCCTAGGTGTCCGGTGGTCAGGGTCCCCTACCCATCATGGTAGAGGGCGAGCAGGCTTACCAGGCCAGAGAACTGTTGAACTCCAGATGCCAGGGAAGAATTCTCCAGTATCTGGTCGTTTGGGAGGGTTGCCGTCCAGAGGAGCGTTCTTGGGTCAACGCTAACGATATTCTCGACCCCAATCTCGTGGATGAATTCCACCGAACCCATCCGGAGAGGCCGGCCCCTCGACCACGTGGGAGACCCCGGCGTCGCTTGCCTCCTCACGCCAGGAGTCGCTCGCAGGGAGGGGGCTCTGTCACAGAGACAAACTCTATGATTCCCTCCTCTGGGCATCAGAGGGCTCCCTCACCCGAATATTGACTTTTCACTTATACACTACATTTCCCATCAGCCCCGTACCTGGCACTGATTACGTTACTCAGCTGTAGCTCATTCTTGGACCTATATAAACTGTCTCTCCACCACTCTTCCTTGCGAAGTCTTGTATTACTATGGTTTGCATTTATGAGCGTTTACTTCTGTATTGCCTTCCTGTTGTGACCCAGTTTGTTCCCTGTTTATGATTCTCTGCTGCCTGCCTTTTGGACTATCTGCTTTGTTACTTATCTGTGATTGTTCTCCGCCTGCCCTGATCTCCTGCCTGCTTTTTCGACCACGACTGTGTCTGTCCCACGTTGCTGTGTTTGCTGGTATCTGACCATTGCCTGATTGACCACGATTGTAATAAAGGCTTGCTTATGGATCCCACTTCGAGTGATGCCTCGTTACAACTCCAGACAATATGCTGTGGAAATTATAAGAGATCTAGGAGCTTCACTCCTAGCTTTTTACCGCGGATGCAATTGAAAACACGGTAAGTCTATCCCTTTGTGTTTATTTACTACTAACTACCCAGCAAACACATTTACGTTGTGGCAACGTCTGTGGCACGTTGCATTTCTACTATGGCAACGCCGCTGTCTATGTGCTGGCAACATTATAACAACATAGAATTGTAAGACGCAACAGGGCTGTAGCAACGTTGTTGCGCGACATTTAGCAACTGAGAGATGACATTCTGAAAATGTATTTATTTTATGCTAGAGATATCCCCCATTTAACATGTTATGTTTTGAAGTTAATTTTGTTAGATAATTATATGTTAGATAATGATATACTTTTTAAGTATTGTTTATCCTTATTATTATTTAATGGGCCTAACAGTAAATTAATTATAATAAACACTTGCAAGTGTACACTTTGAAGAGTAAAAATGACAGAGGGTTACGTTAATTCAACTTTATTAAAACAGCATATGGTAATCAAATTACACTTCCAAAAGTCATACATTTATGGAAAAAAAAAAAAATATTAATATACAAATGTATTTCAAGTATAATAAATAAAACATAAAAGGCAAAGGCAGATCAGAACGTCAAATATTATTAAATCACGGAAGTGACCTCGACGTCCATGTTAGCGGTAGCATAAGCCATCAGGCAAGTGTTATTTAAATAAACTCCTGATGTAGGCCTACTTACAAACTTTACAATGCCTCATTTTATGAGTACTGAACCTGTAGAAGTTTGGTACCATTCCGGGCATTATTAGTGTGGTAATTTACGAGATACAACATTCGAATCCATTAGCGCCTGCACTAAGCCATTCGGCTGATATCTCTAAATAAGCTCTAACTTTAATAATGTTTGACCAAGGGAAAAAAAGCTTCTGGGGGGGTGTTTGGCTCAAGGTCATGGTGCAAAGGACCCTAGGTTGAAATAACTCCGAACCATCCCTTTAAAACGTTGTTAGAAGGTTGGGTACGTTGTGCCAACGTCCTGTGTTTGCTGTGTAGTAGCCTAGAGTATCCTAAGAGATGATCACTTCACGTGCCGCTTGAACTGAGGCGCTACAGCAATCTGTCACATCACATTACAAGCGCCAAAACGGTAGGCTATTTATTGTGTGCATTTCGTAATAAATTGACAGAATCTGAGAGCTGAGACTTTATTCCATATCAAAAGTAAACTGTCATGTCTGTATCTCTGTGTCCTCTTTACTTCGCTATTTTTCTCTGCCTGAGGAAATGAATGTGTGGCATGAGAGCGTGTCAAAAGTGTCAATTGTGTGAGTCTCACGTTGAATGCGTGAAAGTTGGCAGCCCTCGAGCCCTGTTATGTTCATCTGGTGGTTGCTTTTTTTTTCCCAGTGCAAATTAAATTAGCAGAAATAAGACTCTATGATATTCAAATTCATCCGTCAGTGCAAGATTAAGTTGTTTATTTTATCAATAGGGCACTTTGAAAAGAAATAAGTCACATCTGCTTAACAAGCCACACAATTTGAGGTGTAGCAATTCTTGTCAGTATTATGATTTATAAACAGTGCAGGGTTAAATATATGCAGATTTTGAATGTTTAATGTTTTGTTTAAAACTCTAATCACAAATAAGATCAGACTTTATAAGTATGAAATACTTCTGGCTGCTAGCATGAACTGTAAGCAGTATCTTCTCACTGCCCTCTAGGGCCTTAAATCAGGATTACACATGATCTGTCATGAACCACACAGGCCCGCAACACTGACATGCTTAAATGGTAAAAGATAAATAAACCACTGCCAAACAAAGCTCTAAGATACAAACCCTAATGACTTAAGCAACTGCCAGCTTTATGTTTTTGCTTCATACGTTCATCTGACTGCATGGTTATTTTAGTTTTACTGCCTTTGCTGTTCCTCATTTGTCTGTTATTCTTCCGCAGTAGTGAACATAAACTCTTCCTGTTGTCTTCGGCTCTCACTTTATTGATTGCAATCCACTTAGAAGATTGATGATATTTTTACACAGCACATGGATCTCATTTTCCTCAAAACTGGAAGGAAAACAAAAGCATGGAAATGACTTGTTTAACAGTCTGGAAGCACTTTGCTTTATTTAAATCAGACGGAGGCAGCTCTTTTGGAAAGCAGAGAGGCATTTCTAAGTGGCTATCATGGTTTAGCATTAGACGCAAGGGGATTTGAGTGCCAGTGGTCATTGTAGTTGATGGAAACCAAAAAGACAAAAATGAACGACAATCCATTTATTTTGTGTTCTTTGCATCAGAAACAATACTTTTCCAACCAGGTAATCCATGTGAATTCTTCTGCACATCTTTTTAGTTGTCTACTGCATTTCTCAAAGCTGTTTGTTTGAATTTCATGCTTTTACCTAAGTCTGTTTTTGGTCTCAACTCTATGCCAGTAATGTCTTTTCAGGACACAGGATATTAGTGGATTCTTGGGCAGAGATGGGAAGCCCCTCGCTTCTGGCTCTGGAGGTTCACACGATCCCCTGAATATTTCTTCAGTTTTTCCATAGAATTTGGGGGAAGAAAAATTACTGATGCCAATGAAACAGGAACCATCGACTCTCCTAAGCTGCTCCAAACAGCTAGATGTGCACTTTTGTCTTGAGGAGAAATGCCATTGTGACAAAAAAACAACAAAAAAAAACACAAAGAATCAGGAGGTCAAACACTTGCATTGTAAATTTTCTTCAGTGAGAAAATAAGTCAAATTTGCACAATGTAAACAATGTAAAAAAAAAAAATCTCAGCATTGTGCATGTGGCCGGGTCAGGTGTCTAGAAATTTGTGAGAAAAAAATAGTGGTGAAATTCTGTCAACAGAATTCTGAGAAAAAAAGTCGCGAGATGTCAGAATTACAAGATGTTGTCACGCGATTTTGAAAAAGACAAAAGGGTAAGTTGTGGTGTTTTCGTCTTTATTTTAGTCTGAAAAAATTAAGAGTACAGATGAAGATGAAGGTGAGTACGGAGAAACAACACTGTCCACAATAACAAAACACAGTAACAAAACTCCTTTAGGAGATGAAGAAGATATGGACGAATAAGCAATTATGAACCAATCGTTGAATACTCCCTTGATATATGGAAAGAGGTTTAGAAAATGATGAGGCCCCTTCTTATACACCCAGTGTTATGGAAAAAAGACTCACAACAAGGATGGTAATGAGGAGAAACAGGTTTATTGAAGGTAAGATGAACTATGAATTGAAGATCACTGATAAAGTATTGGAGGAATTGAGAATAGGAATAGGAATAGGAATAGTCTTGTTGCGTTGCAGATGGTTGAGGAGGTCGTGGATGATGGAGCGGATGATTTTAATCATTCCCTCTCTTTTTTATATAACATCCTACATATGCTTCTTTGTTTTTGTTTTTCTTGGCGTCTGTATATAGTTTATGGGAGCTTTGATGTTTCTGGTATGGTAAATGTAATGTAAATAAAAAATGTATTAAAAAAATCAGAATAGCGAGATGTAAACTGACAAATAAGTCAGTTATTGTAAAACCATGAACTAAGAATTCAGAGAAAAAAGTCTGAATTGTGAGATGTAAACTCACAATTACCTTTTTTATATATTGTTTTCTTATGTGGCAGACATACGCTTCCATAGTGTTCTGATTTTGCAGAATGTTTGGTTGTTTAAGGCCAGAGGAAGCCGGCATTCCCAGGGTGCTCTCTGTTTGAAATGATTTAGACCTTACTGCAGACTAATTGCTTTAACAGTTGACTCTTGGGTGGAAGTCAATGCAAATGGACCCTTTAACCACATGTTGTTACATTTGATTTATTACACTTACTGTTTTTGAAAAGAAAGAATGGTGTATAACTCTGCATTTAGTATTTTTACAGTAAAATTACAGTACATTTATGTAAAACATCATCCAAAGTTTCCCGGTCTTCTGAACAGAGGTCTGAAACAACATAGTGTCAATATTAGGAATCTTTTGCAGAGTTTAAATAATGTAGCATCAAAACCATAACCTAACATTGCATGCATAGCTGTTACCATAATTACTCTGAGTTAAAGGCACCAGAGAACATCATGAGAGGGCAGAAGAGAGAACGGGGGTTCAAAAGCTCTGTCATCCACAGCCATTCTGTTAAATACAGGTCTCTTCGCCACTAAGAGGTGAAATTAGAGGGTTAAAAGATGTTTATATCAATAAGTAGCCTGATGGTGTTTGTTGTATTTTCATCAAAAGAAGTCCCATGAGTGTGACCTGTACGCACATGTACTGAAGAATATGATCTCTGTGTTTATGTCTTAAGGCAAGAGATCATAAAGATATATTAAAGCCAGCTGTGTGCTCAAATGGCTCACCCAGATCTGACAGACACACACTCAAAGGAAAGGCTAGTAAAAGAGGGATGCCACATGTGGAAACATGCATAAACTGATACACATTCTTCTTTGAGTAGAAAAGGATGGTTTGTGAAGAACTGAGTTGGCACAAAAGAGACCTCAGCAAGTACTCCAACAACAGTGCCCTTTCAAAGATAAGTCTGTCCATCTGTGCATTTCAGTGGTGGAGATTTATCAGTGACTTTTTTGCAGTCTTTAAGAGTTAATCACAGAATCAACCGATTTTTCTTAAAGCACTAATCCATTTACTAACAAATCCTGTGGCTGCATCTGAAATTGCATATTCTCTGAGTAGATACTTTTTTTTGAATAAGTAATTACGTTGTGACTGTTAAAAAGTAGATTCTATTTAGCATGAATGTGTGTTGTATGAATGAAATCCGGACGCATTTATGTTGGCATTGTCATGTGACCTACCAACGTCAGTTGTCACTTCACCGCAAATCCAGCCTATCTGGATGCAGCCAGTGATTTTCTTTATGAACGAGTCATTGAACCATTCAATCAACAGATTTGTCAAAAATCACTGATTCATTGAGGAACAGCAATGTTGCTTGGGGACAGAGCAGTTCTCCTGTGGCTTAGTTTGGAACTATATCCATTGATAGAGCAAAAACTAGACCGTTAGACAAAAACTAGACTATTAACTGGCACTATTGTGTCTAATATGAGAGTTACTCAATATTAAACTGTTGTATAAATGTGTAGTTTTTAGAATTACAATTAAAGCTTCTACGATTATTGTGAAAGGGACGATTACAACATTCCATTTCTGTCTACTCCAGTTGAGTCGTAATGTTATATTTTATAATGCGTTCAAAAATTAATTTTAGAACCAAAGTGAAAAGTGTTGAAACGCACAAAAATGATTTTAAAGTCAATTCTACAGATCAAAATTCATAACTGCACTTATACTATGAATAGAAAGGATCAACAAATATATATTTTTGTCATAAACGTGCAGCTCTCACACAGTTCACATTTATTCATGTTTTGTTATTCAACTTGTCACTTTGAAGGAGAGTGTTGGTGAAACAAAAGAGACATTCAGCTCCAGTAGCTACTCTCTGTGCCGAATTGTAGAGCTTCTAGCAGCTCCCGGACTGCTCCAATTGCTCCTCCGCTCATCTCATGGTGTGTTTTTCATCCATTTTAGTAGCCTGTGCCATTGGGAATTTATTCAAGCTTCTTCCCCGCCGCCTCCATGTTTGATTATCCAGATGTAGAAAAAGCTCTAGGGGGATGTTTTTTTACTGGCTTATTACTTTTTTTTGCAGTCAATGCCTGAGTGTCTTCTTGCCATGTCAAAAAATGTAATGTCTATAAGTGAAAAACATTGTTTTCCTTGAGGGTCTTGGAAGTTTAGTAATAATCCCTGTCATAGTCCTGTAATTGGTCATAACCCATCATTTCATTCGTGTTTTGTTCCAAGTAGGCAGACATCTCATCTGAGTAAGAAAGAAAAAATAGATTATATAAATGTAATGGGACAGGAAGTATTAATGTGGGGGCCATTACAGCTAGGGGTATATCTTTTACCTGGTGGCAGGACTCCTAAAATCGCTGTGGCTGAGATGTGGCCAAGCTCATTTCGAGCAATGCACCTGTATGTGCCAGAATCCATCTGACTGGCCTCTTCAATCTGCAGCCAACTGGAAAGTTCATACTTTTGAGGGCCACCTCGTGACTACAGGAAAACAGAAATGGAAAGGAGGTGGATCCTGAAATATATTAAATGTTTCCTATCTGCTGAGGAAGGGGGTCCATATATATATTTTGTAATTCTTGACAAGTTCATAAAGGCACATAATGTCCTAAGTCTTGAAACCATAATCACCTGCATGAATAATCCAATAAAATCTGCTGGCTTTAATCAAATTTTCTGCACTCATTTTGTGGAGAAAAAAAAATTGTAATTGAGAATCATTTATTTCAACGTGGTGTCACGTATTAGCCAAAATATTTAATAAACGGACACATGGAAGGAGATGAGTGGACTTTTATGAATGACATGGAAATCTGTAGAGTTTATAGAGTTCTGTGGCTGCAGATTCTGTGGCCCTAAACGAGGCTATAGCTATATTACATCACAGAGCTTCTGTTTAAAACATTTGGAAATACTTTACCTGAACAGATATGTGGGGATCATCACCCGGTAAAATGACCTCTTTTCCATCTTTCCTCCATTCCACTAGCGCCATGGGAAATGCAAACACCTCGCAGAGAAATGCTATACTGCTGCCCGTTACATTTACCAGATTATGCGGCGGCACTTTGATGACGGGGGCTTACCAGAAATAGACAGAGAAACAGAAAGAGGTAAAGAGGACATATCAGGGATCACATTCAGAAACCACTTCCTATGTCAGCTTGATGTGAAGAGCAGTTTAAAGGTCATAAACCCACTCTTTAAAGTCACTGGGGAATTATAGGGGCGAGGTCCAAAATTCCCAAGTGCTGACAGCTTAGAGAGAAAAACACTCTTGATATAACACTTCAGTTCCATGTGTAAAAGAAAGAGAGAGAGAATGAAAAAAATATAAATAAATACTTCTTGGAAAGAAATACTTGAGACATGTCTACTCTATTTTTTAAAGAAATACATACATGCACACATAAATGTTAGAAAGAAAAACACTTGAAAATGTATATTTATGCATTAAAGAAAGAAAGACAAAAACTTAAGTTAAATTATACTAAATATTGGTTTGACACACTATACTCCATGTTTTAAATAAACAAATAAATAAATAAATAAATGTTGGAAAAAAAAAAATAAAGAAAATAAATATTGAAATAAATATTGAAAAAACACGATTGATACACATCTATTAAAGAAAGAAAGAAAGAAAGACAGAAAGAAAGAAAGAAAGAAAGAAAGAAAGAAAGAAAGAAAGAAAGAAAGAAAGAAAGAAAGAAAGAAAGAAAGAAAGAAAGAAAGAAAGAAAGAAAGAAAATATTGTTGGGAAAAAAACTTTTGACATATCTAGGCCTACTTCATTTAAATTAATTAATAAATGCTGGTAAAGAAATATTGAAACACATTTATTATTCCATTTAATTTAATTAAATAATGGTTGTTGGAAAACCCTCTTGAGATACAAACAAACAATAAAAGTTGGAGAATGTATTGTTACCTGTCCTGCACGGCCCGTCGCTCACATTGAGTCCAGATTTTGAATAAGCCGCTTCTTTGTATTTGCAGAGATTCATGTAGGTCTGTCCGTCTGAGCCACACAGAGGTTTCTGAGACGAACACACACACTGGGCTTCTGGCTCTTCACCGTCCGCTCTATCTGACCTGTCCAGTTTGCACTCCATGTCCTTTCCACACAATCCATAATAGAGATTTCTCTGGCCGAGATCACAGGACTGTCCCTCCAGGTTGGCGCATTGAGAACAGCAGCCGCAACTGTCCAGCATCAGCCCCGCTCTACAGCCCTGCGCCAGCGGGCACAGCTCCGGCACACACTCCTCACACTCTTGCGTCCTGTTCCCCTCATCAAATTCATCTGTCCCTTTGTAATAGTCGAAGGTGGCCAAGTCCTCGTCCATGTAGTCATCTTTGTAATTGGGGAAACATTCTCCGGGTCTGACGCTCAGAACCAAAACAGCAAACATAACTATTTGCATTAACATCATGAGAGCTTATGTCTCGTGCCCCAGCTATGCATGCAATAAATGCAACTTTCCCCCCAAAGCTGCGGCTTCATCCCCGACAGTCGTTCTGCGTGTCTGTCAGTCTCACAGCCTCTGAAACCATCTGTGGCTGTGAAAGAAAATAAACACATATCCTCCCCCACTCCCGCGAACTTACAGCTTCAGCTATTGGATGCCAGAGTTGCAGAAAAAAAAAAATCATGATGAATTTTTGTGGTGTGTTAGAAGTTTACGAAACGATACATTGAGTTTAAAGGAGTGTATTTACAGCGGGCGAAAGCTAACGACCACTAGGTGGCGGTATATCTCTAAACTTTAACTTCAAAGTGAATTCTAATGTGGTTGTACTGTAGTCATGAAATCCGGAAGTGAATTGCCAATTTTGAGACATGGGTTCTCTCAGGATTTCTAAAATGTTGTTGTTGTTGTTGTTGTTGTTGTTGTTGTTGTTGTTGTTGTTGTTGTTGTTGTTGTTGTTGTTGTTGTTGTTTTCACGACTTTAAAATAGCACACAAAAAAAACAAGTGCACATTTTAAAACATAGCTGAATAATTTTGAAACAAGTGAACTTGAACCAATTCAAATTAAATCATTTTAATTTACTTTTTGTGATTAAAATGAATTGACATTATTTATATGCATGCCTATTGCATGACATGGTCCCAAACCATTACTATTATTGTCATTAAAGGATAGTAAACCCTGAGATCCTACAGGGGACCAGTTAGCGATCTCCACAAGGGAAATGGATTAGATAATTTGTACAGTATAAAAATCATTGTCTATGGAGAATCCCACAGATAGTGAAACCGAGTGAGTGTGTGTGTGTGTGTGTGTGTGTGTGTGTGTGTGTGTGTGTGTGTGTGTGTGTGTGTGTGTGTGTGTGTACTTGGTATACATTACATTGTGGGAACCATAATGTCCCCACAAGGATAGTAAAACCTGAGATCACCTCCATTGTGGGGACCAGCCAGCGGTCCCCATGAGGGGAATGGGTTAATAAACATACTAAATTATATATTTTTGAAAATGTAAAAATGCAGAATGTCTCCTGTGATGGGTAGGTTTAGGGATAGGGGCAGTGTAAGGGGATAGAATATACAGTTTGTACAGTATAAAAACCATTACGCCTATGGAATGTCCTCACAAGGATAGAAATGAAAGCGTGTGTGTGTGTGTGTGTGTGTGTGTGTGTGTGTGTGTGTGTGTGTGTGTGTGTGTGTGTGTGTGTGTGTGTGTGTGTGTGTGTGTGTGTTTTCAAGAATATTCAATAAGAGGTTTAAGGATGTGAGAAACGGAAGTTGCACACAGGAGAGACATTGAAAAAGGACATAAGTGTCATTATACAGTTGATGTCACCAGAAGATCCTGAGTTGCCTATAAAAGACAGATTTATTGTTTATTGTTGTTGCTTCACGTGGGCATCTCTGACCCTTGAGGTTCACTGTCCTGCAGAATTTAGTTCCAACCCTAATCAAACAATAGATGTACTGTAAATAATGTAGAGCAGTTGTTCTCACTCTTTTTTTAATCCAAGGCCCAAGTCTAACTAAATCAATTATAATAAAAATTATTACATTTTTTTAGAATTACCATGTTCTTTAAGGCTCCCACTCTTTTTAACCGATGAATTTGCATGAAACTTCCAGTAATTCATGATTAGTGGATATTCAATCAATCAATCAATCAATTCAGTTTCTACCAGATAAATTATTTTAGAGCTTGCCATTACCTTAATAATAATATTCATTATAAAAAAACGCCCAAGGCATTTTAACATTTTATTCATTTAATCATTTCCATGACTTTCCAGGTCTAGATTCGTGAATTCTCTTGTGAACACAAATAATTATTATTCTCTGAACTGTTTTTGACTCGTTTTCAAGGACTGTGCAACACTTTTTTCCTGTGGATGTAAACCTGAGTTATGTTTGAATTCAACATACTTCTGTGAATGCAAATTTATAATTTGGTTGGTGGCCACACTTAAAAGACTGTGAAAATCCCAACCTATGATAATTTAGTTATTTGTTGTACCCAGTTCCTAACAAATGTGAAAGACCTATCCTGTGAATTACCTGAGTAATGTGGAATGTCTGGCTAATGAGAATGGCCAGACTGTACGTGACAAATTCAGCTGGAGTTTTCCTTGAACCTGAGGCTTTCCTTTGCACCATGTTTTAGGATGGGTGGAAGATTGAAGAATATGTGGTGGAGGAGTTCTTTGGGTATTGGTACCTAACGGCGAGGGATGATCATGTTCTTATTCACTGCTTCCAACGTGGATTGGATGATGATTTCTGCTAACTGGTGCCGGCAGAAAACTGTGTAGAAAATTAGCTCAAGGGAAATATGAATCGTTAATTATAACCAGTTAATTAACTATAAATATTTGGATCAGTTAATATCATTAATATTACAATCAATTAACCTGTTCATCCAGGAAACACTGAGTGTTAAGTGTTTATTAATTGTAAGAAATGCTCATTTCTGGGGTATGGGAAATAACTTTCTTTTTTATACAGTACTACTCGGAGCATATGTAGCCAAAATCTGCATGATTAGGGACTCCAGTATATGAGCACGAACCACACACAACTTGGACTAATTGTTAACAACAAACCACGTGGACTAATCACTAAACAAGACACACCTGTGAACATGATTATACAATTAACCAATGACAACATGAGACAAGAGACTAGGGAAGCACATGGCAGGATCACATGAGGGCAAGGGAATCACATGAGTGCAAGGGAATCACATGAGGGCAAGGGAATCACATGACAAGACAGGAAACATGACTGACATAAAACATGAACCAAAACAAGACGTGACAAACAGACACATACATGCATACAGTTTAGCAATGGAACGAGAGCTGAAGCAGAATACATTTACATGTATTCATTTAGCAGACGTTTTTATCCAAAGCGTCTTACAAATGAGAACAATAGAAGCAGTTAAACTAACAGTAGGACAACAATATGCAAGTGCTATGACCCTTATAAGTTTTAATCTAACGCAGTATATGACATTATTATGTTTTATTTTTTAATAAATAGAATAGAAGAGAAAGTGTTAGTATTACTGGATCAAGTGCTGACGAAAAAGATGCGTCTTCAGCAGTTTCTTGAAAGTGTTTGGACTCAGCAGCTCAGGTTGATTTAGGCAGATGATTTCACCAGCATGGGAACAGGCAAGGTAAAGGTCCAAGAAAGATATTATGTGCCTCTTTGAGATGGCACCACAAGACGATGTTCGCTTGCAGAGCGCAAGTTTCTGGATGGCACAAAAGTCTGAAGTAATGAGTTTAGGTAAAAGGGAGTAGAGCCAGTGGTTGTTCTGTAGGCAAACGTCAGTGACTTGAACTTGATGCGAGCGGCAACTGGCAACCAGTGCAGTTTCGTGAGGAGAGGAGTGAAGTGTGCTCTCTTCGGCTTGTTAAAGACGACTCTAGCTGCAGCATTTTGGATCAGTTGCAGAGGTTTGACAGTGCAAGCTGGAAGACCAGCCAGGAGAGCATTACAATAGTCTAGTCTGGATAGAACAAGTGCTTGGACACGGAGTTGTGTAGCATGCTCTGATAGGAAGGGCCTGATCCTCCTAATGTTGTACAAGGCAAATCTACAGGATGGGGCAGTTCTAGCAATGTGGTCTGTGAAGTTCAATTGATCATCAATTACAACTCCAAGGTTCCTGGCTGACCTTGATGGAGTTATCGATGACGAGCCTAGCTGAATGGAGAAGTTGTGATGAAGTGTTGGGTTGGCCGGGACCATAAGCAGCTCTGTCTTCGCAAGGTTTAGTTGAAGCTGGTGGTCCTTCATCTAGCCAGAAATGTCTATCAGGCAGGCTGAGATGCGAGCAGCTACCGTCGGATCATCAGGCTGGAATGAGAGGTAGAGTTGTGTGTCATCAGCGTGTCATCAGCGTAGCAGGGATAGGAAAAGCCATGTTTCTGAATCACAGATCCTAGTGATGTCATGTAGATGGAGAAGAGAAGTGGTCCAAGCACTGAGCCCTGAGGAACTCCAGTAGCTAGATGTTGGGTCTTAGACACCTCACCCCTCCACGACACGCTAGGACCTACTTGAAAGGTAAGACTTGAACCATTGGAGTGCGGTTCCCGAGCTGCCCTTCATCTTTAGGATTGACAGGAGGATCTGGTGGTTAACTGTGTCTTGGGCAGCAGACAGATCCAGCAGGATGGGAACTGGGGATTTGGAAGCTGCTCTTGCCAGTCTCAATTATTGAGAGCAGGGCAGTCTCAGTTGAGTGTCCACTTTTGAAACCAGACTGATTGTTGTCCAGGAGGTTGTTCTGTGTAAGAAAGGAAGAGATATGGTTGAAAACAACTCGTTCAAGTGTTTTTGCGACGAATGTAAGAAGGGATACCGGTCTGTAATTTTCCAGATATGCTGGATTTAGAGTGGGTTTCTTAAGCAGTGGGGTTACCCGAGCCTGCTTAAATGGAGGAAAGGGGGCAGAAGTTGTCCAAGCAGGATGTTAAAGTGGAGAAAAGAGTATCAGTTGCACTGTTAGTATCTAGAGTTGAGAGCTGATCAGGTGGAGGAAGTGTAGATGAGACCAAAGAGGATAGGCGAGAGGGTGAGAGTGAGCGTAGGTTTCGCTGAAAGGTGACCTGTGGAGGAGTGTGTGTTGTGTTCTAAGGCAGGTTGAGGTTGAGAGTGAAGAGGACGTGATCAGAGGTGTGCAGTGGAGTGACCAGCAGTGGAGCAGTAGCGAGTGTAAATAAGGTCCAATTGGTTACCTGATTTGTGAGTAGCCGCAGTAGATACTTGTTTGATGTCGAATGAGGCAAGTAGAGTGTGGAAATCAGCAGCCTAAGGTTTTTCTAGGTGGATGTTGAAGTCTCCAAGAACTATGAGAGGAGCACCATCCTCAGGGAAAGATGAGAGTAGCACATCAAGCTCCTCCAAGAAACTTGCAAGCTGACCTGGGGGATGATAAACAACTACAAAATGGATTTTAATAGGACTAGTGATGGTAATTGAATGCCATTCAAGTGAGCTGTTGTCACACAGAGGTGGAAAGGATCAAGTTTCCAATCATTTGAGATGAGAAGACCAGTACCTCCACCCCTTCCGAACAGGCGAGGGGTGTGTGAGAAAGTGAAGTTGGTGGAGAGGGCAGCAGGTGTGGCAGTGTCCTCTGGTCTGATCCAGGTCTCAGTCAGGGCCAATAGGCTGAGATCTGAATGACTAGAAATAGATGTAATGAAATCAGCTTTGTTTACAGCGGACTGGCAATTCCAGAGACCAATAGAAAAAAGCACTAGAAGACACCGGAAAGGTACTGTGGTAGGTTTGTCTTATTTCGCACAGAGCTAAGTCTACCTGGGTCTCGTCTACAATTGACATCCCCAAACGTCTACAGTCGACATTAGTTTCTCTGGGTCTCATCTACAGTCGACGCCCCCGAACGTCTACAGTCGACGTTAGTTTATCTGGTTGATCTTAGCTGATGTTGTCTTGATGTGAGAGAACCAGATGGAGTCAGAGGATCTTTGGTGAATGGAAAAACAAGGCCGCAGCCTGGCACAAACTTAGGGGTCATTAGTAGATTTCTATCTAATAATCATCTTCATGTCAGAATTTCTCAGAATCAGGGGAAAACTCTTGATTTTATGATCAGTGATCTTTTAAAGATGTCACATCCTCTGGAGGTGTGTGAGCCATGAATAAGAAAATGTTACGACCCTTTGTCCTCTAGCAGGACGAGCAACGTCAAAAGTGCAGAATAATCAGACACGCACCCGCCACTCAAGGCTGAAGGCCGTGATGGCTACCTGGTTGTTTGTGTCTCCTGGAGTGGTGGTTGTGTCATGGCGGATGGTGTTGACAGCAGCCAAATTCAGGTCCCTGGGCTTATGCAGCAGGTATCAAGGCAGCAGGTGCCCTGGTCAGTGTCACCTGTCATCCTGAAGTCAGTAATTCGTTTTGGGCAGGTGTTTGATTGTGGTTGCAGGAAGTGGTTATGGGAGTTGTGTAGTGTGGAGAGTTTTAGACTGACCTACTTCTGGCGGCAAGAGGGCAGCGAGTGGTTGTTAAACCTCGGTTTCGCGCCCAGTCACCAGGCGTCTGAAGTCTGCAGTGTCACTCTTCTCTGGCAGCAGTGGCGAGTTGAGTTTGCTTAAGTTGTGTTGGGCAAGGAGTCAGGAGCTTGTCTTTCACAGTGCTGCTAAGGTGAGTTCTGTTCTATGAGTTCTTTCGATAGTGTCAGCAGCTCCTGTAACTCAGAAGTGGGAGTGTCCAGCTGTCTTTGTGCAGCTTCCGTTTGGCACCTGTGTGAAAGGTGTGAAGGAGGAAGGTTGTAGACTGCTGTGGGATGTCCTGTGGTGTTTGCAGGGTAAGGATGTTCTTTTCATGGCTCCTCCCAGCAGTTGGTCTGGTGTCTGGGTCTGATGCCATGGTGACGACTCTGCCCTCTGCTGACTAGGAGCTTTTTGTTGAAGGCTTTTGCATTATGGCAATGCTGGGTGCCTTCTGGTGCCAGCTTTGGATTCTGGATTTTGCAGTTCAGAATCACTTGGGTCTTACAAACCCTTTTTGAGGATGAACTGTGTATGGTAATGGCATTCTGTGTCAGGTCATGCAGTTGTTGAATAGGCATGTGGGGCAGGCCGTAAAGGCCTAAATGCTGACTTACAATTCACCTTTGGCTAAGCCCCGCCCCCCTTAGTTACTGTTGCTAGCTCCGACAACTTCATCTGGGCTCTGGTTTGGTATCAACATGGCTTATGCTGTGACAGCTCTTCCTGCTGAAATTTTATCAAACTTTTATAAAGCAGCAAATAAAGTGTCCGATAGAAGTAGGCAAAAGTGTCTGCAGTGTGCGTTTGAAGGCTTTATTCAAGACAAACGGTGAAACGCAAGCAACAACAATGCATCCAAATAGAGGCAAAAGCATAACGGTCACAGTCAAACAATGAACCACAGCATATCCTAATCGAGACGGAGGCTGGGACTCACAATATCAGGAGAAACACTGTCATGCAAAGCTGGGTAGGTCTCTATTCACTTCTATAATCGTTATTATTTACAAAGCAAACGGACTACGCGAGTATAAAGTTGTATTTATTAGCAGCGTGTGCTAGCGTATCAACAATTAAGTTAGGGCAGAGAACCGAAATCATAACCTAAACAGCATAAAACTGTCTAACTAGTATAACTTCACAGTAAGGTTAAAAGCTAAATGTATCTTAGAGCACAAAAGTGTGTTGTTGATCCTTGAGGGGTTTCGCTGACTGAGAGGACGTCCACACAGTTTAATCCAAAGACGACACTTGTCAGTATTTAACTTCGGTTTTGGGAAGGGGAAAAAACGGACACCCCCCTCCAACCTCTCTGGGAAACGCGTATCTGTGTTACAAATGCCCCAGGCACAACGTTTAACCATATTTTTTATAAAACGACGACGTAATAGCCTGCCGAGACCAAAAATATGAGCCTCCTGCGTTGAAGTCAATGGAGCGCCGTGAAAAAGTGTCGGAGCCTCTGTGGGAGCTCGTTCTTGGCTGCGCTGTGATTGGTCAATCTACATTCTAGGGCGTGGCTTAGCCAAAGGCGAATAGGATGGAGGTTTCAGAGGGAAAGGCTCTTGAAGCTGATGTCCTCCTCCATCCCAGGTTCATTGTGAGCTCCAAAGTAAGCGTGTCTGAGTCTGTGGTAGTAAACACGGGGAGTTTCTTGCCGGCCCTGTTTGGTGTCTAGAGCAGCGATCAGTCCGTTTTCAGACTCTGGGTCTGAGAATTTATTTTTGATGGCTTGTTTCAGCTGCTGCCAATCAGTCTGATTGGATGTTTTCTGGCTACTGAGCCAGAAAGCATCGCAACTCTGAGCTGGATGTGATCCAGAGCAGATAGAGTATATCTTGGTGGTTCACCCTCATCAAAGACTGCAGGTGAATGTCAATGTCTCGCAGGTAAGCGTGGACGTGTGGTCTCCTGCAAGATCCGAGACTTAGGTTGTGTCCGAAATCACCCCCTATACCCTCATTCACTATTCCCTACATTAGTCAACAAATATAGTCCACTTGAAGGAGTGAATGAAAACGAGTTGAGCGAATTCAGACACTGAATGCGCTGGAAAGGGCTTTTGCATAGTTTGTACTTGCTGTTTAATAGTTATTTGATACTTAGCAAACTGGCAGGTCCTGTAGAAAGATGAAAGATTTATCTTGAACTCTGTCATGAAAAAATATATAAACCTTAATTAAACATTATAATAATTAATTAAAAAGGAATTTAT
The DNA here is from genome assembly GCA_033366665.1 of Phoxinus dragarum. NCBI lineage: Eukaryota > Metazoa > Chordata > Actinopteri > Cypriniformes > Leuciscidae > Phoxinus > Phoxinus dragarum. Next base: position 60,783 of record JARPMJ010004726.1, read on the forward strand.
ACCTGTATGATATTATGCTGTAGCTACATTGGACCAGCAGTTTGGAAAATGGATGGATGGGAATTAATTCTGCGTTGTAAGATTGGAAGAGAGGGCAATTCTCTAAGAAAACAAAGGAAATTAACATCTGAACTCTCTTGCTAAAATCTATATGGTTTAATGGAACAATTATCATACAATACTATACATGTTTGGCATCATTTGAAATGTCTCAGTGCGACTGGTATAAAGGTCTCATCCCCAAAGAAGTAAACCAGAAGGTAATAACGTGTTTAAGAGTTTAGAGATATTGCTTACAGAGGAGGGTGGGTCTTTTGTGCAAATAGCATCCTGCCCTCAAAAGGTGCTAACTCTGGAGACAGTGATTAATGCAAATTCCCATTGTTAGCATATGTGTAGGTTTATTTCTTGGTCTGGGTATATAAAGAAATGCAACAAAGAGATTTGTAATGAGATCTGCCCGTAATGCTGAGTGTCTTTCAGAGCATTTGATGTTATTGTATTGATTATCTTTGAATTGATTATGTAATTATGCATGATACATTTACCTGACTAATAATAAAGTACTTTTATTTAATTACTTTTTTCATTATCAAATTACTAAATGGAAATTGATACATTTAGAATTATTCTGATTTACTCTAAAATGATCAACTTTAGTAGATTACGTTGTATCCATTGTTACAAAACCTTGTTAAAAAAAGTTGTACAAAACCTTTCTTTTTAGCAAACTTTGTATACACAAACAATGTTGTCAATGCTCTAGTTCATGTGTAGACCCCCTGGTAATACTTCAAGCACAGTGTCATGAGCCTCCTTAGTGTTTTAAAAATAGCTATTTTGATGCTCTAATTGTAGTGCCCCTAGCACGCCCATTCAAAATGCAATTTTACCAAAAATGAAAATACCGGTCCAAACTTAAAAGTGGAGTTTCCATTATAATTATGTTTTTACACGAATGTTTGACTCGGGTAGATTAGCAAAAATAGCCTAGGTTTAATTTTGGCAAGAGTTATCCTTTAACATGGAAAATATACCTTTAATCGCGGTGGTCGCGGCATCGCGTGTAGTTAGGACACGGTGTTAGATTGAGTTAGCGTGAATGCGGACCGCCTAAGATATTAGCCAATTACCTCTGTTTGGTGACCCAAAAACTGTATAGTTTGTGATCGTGGGCCCGCATAATATGGCAGGTGCAAGGACCCTGTGCGACTTTGCCACCCGAATGAACGAGGGGATATCAGATCTGCTAAGTCTATCTCTCTTTTTAAGCCCCATATAAATAAACTTGCATTTATCAACATAGAATCTGTATTTTTGTGTTATTTTATTTACCAACTATTGTATTGCCTCTTTAATGTTTATGACCTCTAAATGTCTTAACTTGGGCTATATTTTAATTTGTAGGCCTCTTTAATTGGCCTGTCAAGAATCTTGTCATGTGTGTGTGTGTGTGTGTGTGTGTGTGTGTGTGTGTGTGTGTGTGTGTGTGTGTGTGTGTGTGTGTGTTGTGTTTATCCTGGGTTGGCAACAGAACAGTTTATGTTTTATGCACCCATGTTAACAGCGAAGTGGATTCAAACAATACGGCAAAGATAAAAAAAAATATATTACCTGAAACACATTTAGTGACAAACTAAGATGTTTTCACAGAAATTTCACAGGATTCACCAGTAATTCTACATAGCAAAGATGCATCTGCCTCTCTCTTTCAGTTCCACATCCAGAGTCTGTCCACTCTTGTTGTAGGTCCTGGACTCTTGGCACAGGTTGTGCTGAATCATGGGATAGTATGGAACAAAGCATGGCTGGGTGAAAACTGACAACTAATGAAATAACTTTGTGGGGTATCAAAAGAAAAGGGAGGGTAGGATGGCGAGGGTTAGGATGTTTGGCTGGCACTTCTTCAGCCCTCCCAGTGCCAGCCGGTCAGCCCTATTTAGGACCTGGACTATGAGCATGTTCTGGAGAGAGATATGTTTTGGCAGTGTTTCCGCCCCTGAGCTTCCGATATATATTGAGCCGCTGATGCCACCACACAGGCGACTGGCACACCCCGGAGCTGGTAAGACATACATATTATTGCTTCCTTTATTATTGTTATTGTGTTGTTTTCATCTCCACCATTTTAGCTACTTAAGTATGGAATATAAGTCAGCCATGTCATTCATGCAGACTGTTATGCCTTTTGCAATATTCAGTCATCTACACTCTCGACACTAATAATTATTGCTTGCTTCCTACTCTATTCCTAATTTGATTTCTGAACAAAGCTCATCACACCCATCCTGGTTCACTATGGCAACTGATCACCAGAACCCTGCAACCAAGCAAAAACAACCAGTTGCCAGTGTCTTCAAGGTACAAACACGTCATCAGACTCAGAGTACCTGTGGTGTATATTACTTATCCGTTATTTTTACTTATCTTCCTTTATACTCTCTCTTCCTTTAAAGTTGGTGATCTACGAACAGGAAAACTTTCAAGGACGCTGTCATGAGCTGACTGGGCCCTGTAACAACCTCCAGGAGGCGGACTTGGAGAAAGTGGGCTCAATACTGGTGCTGTGTGGACCGTGAGTTTGGGTGTGAGAAGAAAAACAGCTGAATGTAAATGCAATATTGCATTAAAATCAATTAACAAGACGTTAATATTGAGTAAGTGACGTTTTTAAACACAGAAACAACATAAAAGTTCAGTTTGAACGGTTATTTTGTTCCACTACCAAGGAAAATTAATTAAAACAATGCGACAGCTTCAAGCTTCACTTGGCCCCACGCAACACATGGACTTGAGCTAAATATGTGGACTGAAGCAACAGCTCAAATATTCCACTTCGGTTTTTCAATTTCACTAGAGAAAACGGTCCTGGTTCTGGCTTGACATATCGCATACACTATATTTGACAGTATTGTACTTGTATTGTAGCGTAAAAGATTGGCAAGTCTGGATTGTTGCTAAAAAAAAAAAAACTATCATGGTCAGCTATCAAAAACTATAATTTTTCATATGGAAGAATTTTCAATATCTTGAAATGTTTAGATTACACACTGTAAATAGTTTATTTTCGAAAAAGTAAAAAAATAAATAAAGTATTACCAACCCCACCAAAGGATGTCAGTCTGAAGATAAGATAATTGAATTATGAAAACAGACTGATTGTGATTTCTAGTCTACTATACAATGATTTTATAGTTGTATTATGCGTAATTGTGACTGTAAAATATATATTTTAGGTATAAGAGTGGCATATCTTGAGTTGTGGTATTTGGATTCATTTAAACCATCATTGGAACCATTTTGATTGGCCAATGGGCTGGTTTTGTTACACATATCTGGCAACCCTGTCCCAGACATACTGAAACAACTCATTATCGATTTTCTGGAACGCTACAAACATAGACAAGCGGAGTGATACAAATGGTGAAATGTCTTATAATTAACAAGGGGACACTGAGTGAGAAATCACGACAAAGAAGTTGTCATGATTCACTTTTTGTTCTAGGTGGGTGGGATATGAGGAGCCCGGCTGTAAGGGGGAACAGTATGTGTTTGAGAAGGGTGAGTATCCTCGCTGGGACGCCTGGACCAACAGCAGACGCAGTGACTGCATCGTCGCCTTCCGCCCCATTAAAGTGGTAACTAATAAACAGCTGCAGGGTTATGAAATGTCATTGTCCTGTATATACAGTACTAGTCAACATTTTGCACACTTGTTCTTCATTATAAGTGGATTACACATTTTAGAATAACAACAAGGTCAATGTAAAACCTAAAATACAAATTGTTGATCAATTATGTGACTAAACATTTTAAGTTCTACATGTTCTTGAGGCACATCCTGTAAAAAGTAGTTTTGGAAATAATTTACAAGACTAATTTCGAAGTGTTCATCATTTCAGTCAAGCATGTCAAAATGTGTATGTTGATTTGTCCCAAACGGGTTCTTTCAATATGCTTTTCTACACTTCTTATGTCCCCACAGGACAGCCAGGAACACAAGATCGTACTCTACGAGAACCCAAACTTTGCTGGGAAGAAGATTGAGATCGTAGACGATGATGTTCCCAGCTTCCAAGCTCATGGATACCATGAGAAAGTCTCTTCAGTTCGTGTGCAGAGTGGCACGTGAGTAAAAACCTAAAAATATCGCTGACATGATACATTAATCTCACATCAAGGTTTCTGATACTTTCCATGTCCTCGTGTATAATAACAGTTTTGCTTCACTTCTTGTTTTAAACTCCATTATAGCTGGGTGGGTTATCAGTACCCAGGATACAGAGGCTACCAGTATTTGTATGAGAAAGGAGAGTTTAAGGAGTGTTCTGAGTTTGGGGCCCTGCTTCCTCAGATCCAATCCGTGAGGCGCATCCGTGACATGCAATATCACCCAAGAGGGGCATTTCAACCCTCTAACTAAGTTCCCAGCAATCCCCCCTCCCCCCAAGCTTCTGAAACACCCCCCTCCTATAACCCCTTCTTCACTTTTGAATGCTTATCTTTGACCTTTTCAATTGTGTCAGTGATTCCATTTGCTACTGCTGAGAAATAAATAAGCGATTTTGCGTTATGAATGTTTCTGAGATTTTATTTGGGCATTCACTGTTTTGTAAGTGGATTGGACTTTTTGATTGATTGGATTTATAATTAATTTATTAAATTCAGTCTCTTCCAAAAAGTCTATTTACTCATTCATATTTATTTCTTTATCTACAAAACACTAAATATTGTCAAAAGGGGACTCGTTTTGGCATCCCTACACAAATATGTACAGTATACCTGACCTCATTGTCACAACAGCAACAAAAATGAGCATATTGAAAACACTTTAGCTTCTGCCTCAGATAAATTGTTTAAATGGAATATCACTGACATCACAGTATGAGAAAATTGTAGAAAAAAAATTATGATTTAAACAAAAAGATTACATTTTTTTTTGTACAAAGGTCATACACAGCAGTCATATCACACACCTTCAGTTTCTTGTGACCACCAAATATTTGTGAAATTGAAATTACTTTGAATTTGAATATAATTTGATTTAGTTTAAAATGTATGTATCACTGTTTGTGTAATATTTTATTACAATTTTAAATTTTAATTTATTTAAAAATGTAATTTATTCCTGATATGCAAAGCTGTTTTTTTTTTCAGCATAATTACTGCTGTTTTCGGTCACATGATCCTTCATAAATTATTCTAATAAAAATATTCTATTTATTTCAATGTTATTTTTGTGGGTTTTTTATATGAATAGAAAGTTCAAAAGAACACTTATTTGAAACAGAAATATTTTGTAACAAATTACTTTACTTTCACTTTTGAGAAATGTAATGCATCCTTGCTAAAAAGTTTTTCTTAAGACTTTTGAATGGTTGTGTATATTTCAAAACCAAACATCTCTTCCCCCAAAAAAGAATCTGCATGTCTTAGTTTATTTGGAATATTCTGACTATATGATTACAGGAATATTTCAAAAGCTGTAAAGCATGTTAACGTCTTTTCAGAATAAGCTTTAATCAGAATAATAGTGGACCTTCGTCAGAAAATCAGGTAACACTTTAGTTTAGAGTCCAATTCTCACTATAATTGCTTATTACCATGCATATTACTAGGATATTGGCTGTTTATTAGTACTTATAAAAAAAAATGAATGTCTTATTCTGCATGACCATATTCTACATCCTACATATTCTTTATCCTACCCAATACTTAAACTTAACAACTACCTTACTAACTATTAATAAGTATTTACAATGTAAAAAATATATTGTTGGTTTAACTTAAAAAAAAGTAAGTTACCTGGTTGCCTTGCCTAGTTCATAAAAAAAAAAAAAATTGAGTTAATACAATGAAGGAGATTGGTTTAATCAACAGAAACGAAAAATACGTAATCTGAACCAAATTAATTATCAATTTGTTTGACAAAAGAAAAAAAAAGTTTTACTTAAAAGTGTAGTTTATTGAGGCAAAAGTCATAGTTAATAGATAGAATTAGACCCTAATCTAAAGTGTGACTGAAAATTAAATACATAAACATGGACATTGAACTTTAAAAATCACATTAACTTTTTTGATTGAAGTTGTCTGCCAAAAATGGTGTTAATAGATGAGCTCTTCCCAGCGGCACAGTGCATGTTATGTTTGCAAGTTCTGAAAAGAACAATTTTAAGAAAAAGAAGGGGGATAAATAAATGTATAGTACATTTTATTACGAATTTACAGTATTGGACAGTACTGCATTACAACAGTGCAATGAACATCTTTACAGTCAAATTTAAAATAAAATGACAAATTACCCTTAGACTATAACAACTGTAGGCAGACAAAGAAAAAGAAGCTGATATTAGAAAAAAAAGAACCGTAGGACACATTACTCGCATACCGTCAGCATACCAACATCACAACATAGACATCAACGAAGACTCATGCGTTACAAAAGTGACTATTGGTCAGGAACGCTGTTCATTAACAGGTGGAAAGTGCTTGTTAAGTGGCAAAATGACCCAGCATTTTTTTTTCTTTTAAAAATACGGTAACAACTAGTGTGCAATGTAATGTGAACAATGTTTACAGTACTTTGACATTTCAAACTTCCCTTAAGCGAACTAGTAAACAAACAAAAAAACTTAAGATGTGAGTGAGGGACACAAATAAAACATTTTCCCTTTGTATTCATTCATTATTACATTGTAAGGGAAGAAAAATATATTTATGTGCTGATTGTGCAATTTCCTACCATCATTTTTGGCCCATCATTAAAGCAAGTAAAGTATTGGGATACAAATACGAAAATAAAGTGAAAGAAAGGGAATGACTGATTGTACATGCGCAATTTTTTTCCAATCATGATATTATGGATTCAACCGAGAACATGATGGAATGGTGAAACTAAACAAATGATCCATTATACCGCAAAACACAGACCTTTGCATGTCAAAACGCCCCCAAATCCGAACACAAAACATGGGTTGTTGGGAGTGAAGACGTGTGCAAACAAATGATGAACTAATTTAATTCGGTGGCTCATCCAATCAGGTTCCAACACACGCATCGACACGCATACAGTTCAGAGGGCCGCAGTTCTTCTTAAATGAAGAAATTCCTCATTAATACAAATATAACTTTCTGTGATTACATGAACATGTGTCATAACTAAATACACTTTCTATACAGCTCAGCAATGATTTGTTGACTAATAAAGTTTAGAAATAAAATCGTGACGTCTATGGAAATGCATGTGCAACTGATGCCTATAATCATCAAGTGAATGGAAAAGAAGCATGAAAACTGTGCTAATGTGAAAAATAAACCAGCCTCATACTCCAGTTATATGAAGCACTTCAGGTTACTTGTAGGTGTGTGTGGTCCCACAGTTCCACTATAAACGATGATCTCTCGCTCACTAGAGGTTAAAGTGGCTCTATGCAAAAATAATTCTCTCTCATATGACAAAGAGCTGCAGAGACACTCGACAACACATACATGGACACACGCTTCACACACAGATCTCTGCTTCGTCCTTTATTTCAGCCAGAAATCTTTTAGAAAGGCACCATGCACATGTACACGACTCGGGCTGGAGAGGAAGGCCAGAAAAACCAACGAAACAGAATGATGTCGTAGTCAGCGGCAGCAGCAGAATTCCCCGTCAACTCCAGGTCAAAGGTTAAGGCTTCTGTCACGAGTTTACAGCTACAGATACTGCAGTTATAAGGCATCCTGAGATGGCGGGGGGGGGGGGGGAAACACATACATATATAAGTAAAATACATTATAATGAGGGATGTCAAAAGTGCAAATCAAAATGTATCACTTTTCCTCCAGTGTAAGTAGTACCACCACATTATTATGGTCTGACTGCTTTTTAATATAAACATATCAATAATGCTTAGTAACTCACAAATGTGTCATGTCAATGCCTTATACTGTGTACTTTTATGGGGTCAAAGGTCATAAACTGTTTAATCAAAACTTGATCATCTTACATGGATTTTTGCACATTACCTTGATGTGTTTGCTTGTGTTCTGGTGGTTTATTTAATGTGATTATTCAAAATAACCAAATTTTTTATAGTTATCAGTAAAGTTCTGGACCCTGAGTTCTTAAAGAGACAGTACACCCCAAAATTAATTATGAACATATTTTGAAAAATATTGGTGACCAAAAAGTTTTGGTGATTACGAAAACAAATCACGTGCACACGCACACAAAAACAAACAAACAAACACAGACATTTTTTAAAATATATTATTTTATGTTCCACAGAAGAAAAGGGTCATACATGAGTAAATGATGACTATCCCTTTAAGGGAACGTAATAAATAAATGAAATAAATAAATTAATAAATATAAAAACAAAAAAGACAGAACTGAATCAGTATGAATGTATTGTATGTAATAATCATGCAGTGAAAACTGAGAAATACTTTAAGGCACCATGGCATTGTTTATAATTAAATTGTTAATATTTGTACTAATATTTAACATTTTAAAATAAACTGTACAAATATTTTATATTGTATATTTATAAAATATTTATATACAAATATTGGTTTTAGTTTCTATGATTACAAATTGTATAATATTTGTACATTTTTATATTAGTTTTTTTTCTGTGGTATGAAAAAACAACCATTCCTATTGCCATTTACTACAGAATTTGTAGTATTGTGATTTAGTATTAGTCTAATTATAATGCAATTACTCATACAGACACATGAGACCGTTTACCTGCTTGTTCAGGCTGTACTGTCGCCTTCATACTGACTCAAACGTTTTTTAGTCTTTAGTTCTTTCAGCCACTGAGGTGAGGACTCTTCTCTGAGAGGGGACAGAGACAGACAAACTGGTCAAGACTGCCAGACAAGTGATGATTCTTAAACGTTTTTTCATGTCCATGAACCTAAAAAGCACTTACCCGTTCTCTTTGCCGCCAGCAGGAGGCAGCACACGGGCAGCTCGAGGCAAGAATGGAGATTTCGGAGAGCGTGAGAGCAGAGAGGGCGAGGGGCTGTCTGTCTGATTGTCTGACTCTCCTCTCTTCTTTAGCTGAGCCTGAAATGAACAAATGAACCTCAAGTCACAAGCTTCTTTGTAAACTTCCTTACAAATTCATGCAATTTTCAGTCTGTAAGACCTCAAACAAGTATTGTTATGCTGGGTGTTATATGAATATGAAGGAGAGAATAGTAGCTTGCAGAAGCCATGCTTGCTGATGTTCTGTTGCAGGTCTATGACTCCTCCCCCTGAACTCTCCCTTGCCCTGTATCTTGCGCCCTCATTGGCTGTAGGTAATGCGTGGTTTCGGTTGTTGGTCTCTGAGTATTTTTAGGAGTACGAGTGCGAATACACATGTGCAGTATCAGGCACGATACCGTGCATCCCTAGTTTAAAGTAACTGTGTGTCAAATGAAGTTCACACCACGTTGCTAGTTTTCTGCACTGTTGAGTCGCACATAGGCTCATCCTAATTCTGTGGCTCTAATGTTATTGGTAGTTTTCTTGTCTAGATATTTCTTTAGAAAATGTTATCCCAGATGTCACATATTGCAGGTAAAAATAAGATCTTCTAATTCCAATAGTAAAAAAAAATCAATAGTAGCATTGATGTATGAAGTACAGTAGTGTTCAGTGCATTTTATCATCCATCTGTTTAATGACATAATCTACTAAATAAACTCACTCATAATGCCAAAAACTTCATTCGAATTTGACAAATAATCAGTGTTCTTGTCCCTAATGATGCACATAGTGCACGGAAAATCATTTTAATATCAACTTCAGAAGTGCTAAACTGCTCATTGCACCATAAAATTAGCAAGAACTATCAATTATAATATTACTGTGGTGGATTTGGTTTGACACACTCCGTGTCTGATTAAGTTGACTTATGGGTTAGACTGATCATCTGTTGATTGCTCATGTCTGGGTCTTGTATGTGAGTTCAGTAAAAACTGTGTGGCTCTTAAGCGAGTGAATCCTTTTTACTGAACTCACATACAAGACCCAGACATGAGCAATCAACAGATGATCAGTCTCACCCATAAGTCAACTTAATCAGACACGGAGTGTGTCAAACCAAATCCACCACAATTACAAATAATATTTCTCAGGAAGTTGCCAGTTCCTCATTAAAATAATGTAATTATGTTGCTTTGTGTGTAGCTGGCTAAACAGGGCTTTACACCGTAAAGCCTACTGTATCATAATTGATACATAAATGTCTAAGGCCTCTAAATTATCAACATGATCGCAATATAGTAAAATTAAAATCAATATACTATGATTAAAGATATACTGAGATATAGACTAACAACTTATATTTCTATGCATTTTATGCAAATAGTCTGCTATAGGCCTACTGTTATAAAGATCTCATTGATTTCCATTACAAGCTATCAGAATGTCACCTTACTTTTTAGCAATATAAATATCAGCCGCTGCACCAAATTGCATATTTTTGCTCAGTTTGGGGCACTAAATATAAAACCGAGGTGGTTTTTTCGGTCCAATATTCTACTATATGGGCTATAAAAGCAACAAGAAACGTAAACTTTTTCCTCAAATTTTTAAATTTTGTCTAAAAGTTAAATAAACGGTTCAATTAAAAAAAAAAGTCTTACCTTCAAAGCAGACGGGTCCATGCCAGGGAAGAGAGCGACTCTCTGAGGCTGAGACACGGAGGAAGTGCGGGAGTCGATTCCCTTGGCCTGCTCCTCAGAGTCGGACTCCTCATCTTGCTTAGGAAAGTCACTCTTCTCCTCTACAGACAGAGAGAAAGATTGAAGAGAGTGTCGAGGACTATAAGCTTTTATAGGCTCCGCTACACTACAGAGACAATTATGACCCAAAGAGGACCCGCAGCCTACTTAAAGGGGAGATGAAACATCCATGTTTTGGCACTGGTAGTAGCTACATATATTACAAAAATCACCTTGCCTAATTTTTTTTTTTTTTTTAAGTTGTTAAAACCACATATATGACAAATTATTTTCGTAATTTCAAGCTAGCTTTCTAGATAGCGAGTCGCCATTTTGAAGTGACGTCACAGCCTACGTAACGGGGTTGGTTGGGTCCAATGGTTAGTGAAGAGAATGCAGCATTTCTTTACCTGACTGAGTGCGCGCTTGATTTAAAATGGAGGAAGACGAACTTGAAAGACCTGTTGAGCCCGTGTGTCCCATTGCCTATGCATTTGAGCCGATACGGCATGAGAACCGAGCAGTGGTACGTCGGTATGTCGAACAGCCGGTGGTGGTTTGGGGAGAAGAGCGGGTTGGGAACGCTACCTGGTGTCAGTGTGGCTGCTGTGCGATGCCCACCGTTTCAGAGTCTATCTGCTGTCAAG